>SKCR01038811.1:0-310438 GCA_019454045.1 Zanthoxylum bungeanum | reverse complement strand
GTTAAAGGTCCATTAGTCGCATTTGGGCCTTTTGGAAGCGGTTTTGGGCCTAATTGGATCCAACCAATTTTGGCCTAAACCAACTTTGTACAACAAAGTCCAATAAACCCAATAACAACTTTGAAAGCCCAAATCCAATTTTAAGCCCAATAATTTAATTCCAAAAATTCCAAATTTTCAAATTAAATTACCTAAAGTGTATAGCATTATTAATTGCCCAAATCAAAGTTTCCAAACATCAAATTTGTCCAATTAATCATGCTTAACTTCAATTAATCATGTCCAACATAATTAAATCAAAATCAAACCCAATTTCATGCTTCAAGTGTCTCGGCCATAAGGGGAAAATTAGTGTCCAAATCACATTCAATCCAATTGAACCAATAAACATAAATTCAACATCCCTCAATGATTTCCAAGTCATCCAATGAACAAAAAAAAAAAAATCCAAGACATTAGGGCACTTGCCAAATTCGGCCATCACAAGCAAATTGGGGAAAAATTGTTCCAAACACTTTTCATCATCAAATTGATCTAATCAATCATCAATTAAACAACATTTAAGCATTCTAAATCATCCAATTTCATTAAACATGCTCAAAATCAAGTTTACCCAAATTTGTCATGCCCTAAATTTAGGGAAAAATGGATCCAACCAAATTTCATGAAATTGATTATGCACAACATCAATTCAACCTCATTCAAGCATACTATACTAAACAATTTAATCATTTGATGCTCAAATTGAGTTTACCCAAATTAAAGTTTTGGCCAACATTAAGCAAATTGGGGAAAATCAATCCAATTAATTTTTCATCAAATTGATTACATATAATTCTAATTTATTCATATACAAGCATTCTTAAACAACAATTTGTTAAAATCATGCTTAAATCAAAAAGCCCCAAATTTTGCTCAAGAACCCTAATTCGTTTTATGCAACCAATCGCTCTGATACCATTGTTGAGTTTCAATCAAGTCCCAAGATCATAAATCATGCATAAAAATGAGTGAATACATCAAAGGAGTAAGGAGGCGGAATCATTACTCAACATAGATCGGTTTGTTGCGATGAAGAACAAGATGCGTTTTTCTGCCTCTCTCCATGCTCGGCAGTGCTCGGGCTTCTTCAAGCAGTGGGCTGCTCGGTTTTGGCCTCCAAAGTCCCTCCAAGAATCGGCCATGTGAGACTCCATTGAAGCTCCAAGCTTCAAGCTTTTCCATGCTCATAAATTCGTTTCCCTATCACCATAATATAACCCAAGGTGTGTGCTAGCACCACATCTTCTTCCTTGCTTCTCATTTGCTCGGTCAAACCAGAAGAAAAGATGAAGAAGAATCGGCCAAGGAGACCGTGAGAGAGGTGAAGGGTTTTTTTTGGCTCCAAAAGCCTAAAACCGTAACTCATTGCAAGAGAGAGAGAGAAAAGCTTTTCATTTTGTTTTATATATTTACCAAGTAAATAATAAATAAAACATATATCACTTTTAATAAAAAAGTCAAAAAGCAAGAAATAAATAATGTTATATTTCATTTCAAGCTTTTAAAAGCTTTTCATCAACTCAAATCACTATTCACATCAAATCCATCCACTTTAATAAAGTGACAAAATGTCATGTCACATCACTCAAAGTGACAAGTGACTTGACGATTGATGCGACTAGCGATTTGACGATTGATGTGACTTCCGTGCCGTACTCGAATTCGAAATGTGCGAATGCGCTCGCAATCACTCTCGGGCTCGGGTTTGTTAATTCCAAATTAACGAATTTTCCGTCGCGTCGTAATTAAATGATTACGCCTAGCGAAATCACTATTCACGTCGCTAACGAATTAATTCTAAATTAATTCGTTCGCCCGAATTAAAATCTAATTTCAATTCCGCGTCGAAATCTAATTTCGTTATAATATATCAAATATATTAATTTATCGATTAATTCCAAATTAATCGTTCTCTCTCTTTAATTAATATTTTATCCCAGATAAAATATCTCCGCAGTTAATCCTAGATTAATTTTCTCTCTCTTCTAATTAGTCCTAGATTAATTAAGTGTGAGTTATACATCATCGGTGAATCTTCAGAAGCGACCCATGAGATCTCCGGATATGTTGGCAGTAAATACGGTCGTCGGATTATCCGAACACGTAAGTACCTCGTACTACGTTTATATACCGATTTACAAGACAAGGTTGGCTTCTAGCAAAGCGCCATGCCTACCCAATTCTCCAGAAATATTCTTACAGGAATATATAGATCTGTATCAAGCGTAGTATACCGTAGTATTGTGTATATCGGCCCAGTATCAGATAGTCACGTGCTAGGGCTGGGGGCTGGATAAGTGTCTGCCCCGTCCGAAGCACATGTCGGATGTCTGGTAACTAGTCTCTATAATCGGATATGCATGACCTAGTCATAATATCCCGATGGTTGCGCAACACTTAAGAGCACTAGTACGGTATCCTGCGTGACATCATCTCCATGACTGAAGTGATACTTCCGTCTTGACATCACACCCAATACACTACGACTCTCTGATAAACCCAGAAGTGTGTACGCAGAACCGGTTAAAGCCCTGTACCACCAAGACCAAAGTCTACCGATTATCGTAAGTATTAGCGATGCAAGTCTCAGGTTAAGACTATACACACCTACCTTGATTTCGGCCTCCCATAGACACATAGTCATAATACCACTGGGATTCCGAGGGGTCTAACCAGAGCGAAGCTGTTTCCCGTACCATCGGTGAAACACGACCTCTTATCGCACTTGCATAAGTATCCATACTTATATATGAGAACTATGCCGTTGTGCCCTCACAACGCACACAAGTGCAATACTAGCCTATTCCGCATTATCGATGTCCAGTCTCGATAACACTCCGGCTAGGGATATTTAATGATTAATCCTTCGGGGACTGATACTATCTCATATCATTCTCAGTCCAGGAACTAATCATATGGACCTCTCTTCATTTATATATCTATGGTGATTTGATCACAATGATGAGAGTGCAATTTCCTTGTCACATAGTTAATTTGCTACAACAACACAATGATCTGTGCAAATAGTGACGCTATGGGTCATTTTGTCCAACAATACTATGGTATCCCTAGGATTACCGACAATTGGGCACTTATTTATCCATTGAGTTTTAGTTTGGTATCATCCAAACATATGCCTAACATTCCCAATATTATCAGGAATGTGAAACCCAGTTTCTTTCCTGTTTATATCTAATATGAAATCTGTCAAACAGATTTTAATGGAACCTTATTCTAAATAAGTTCTGCACTATTTATGCTTATCCGTTGAAGGAAATGGTAACTCAGAGCGACTCATGATTAATCTTATCATGTCCAACAAAATTCGGTTACTCAATTCGGACACACCGTCAAATTGATGTGTTCCGGGAGGAGTTCTCATTAAAAGAATACTTTACTCTTTCAAGTATATAAGAAACTTATTGCTTAAGTATTTTCCATTACGGTCTCACCGTGACGGTTTAATACTTTAGCCGATCTGTTTGTCTATTTCGTGTCGAAACTATAAAAGTTTCCGATTTGTGTTCTTCAAAAGAAACACATAACCATAACGCGATGCCACATCCGCAAAGGTCACGAAATATTAATATCCACCTCTAGCCTAGCTAGACATGGGTCCACTTCCTCCATTATGAACTAGGGCTAATAGATCGGTGGCATTTACAGTTTTACCAAGTAAATAGTGTTTTAGGCACTTTGCCCAAAAAACTAGATTCGTAGACTTTATTTGAATGGAATCAAATTAGTCTGAGTACCCACTCTTCAAAAGTGCGGATATACGATTCTTATTTAATGTGTCCCAGACAACAATGCCACAATTAGTTTCTCTTGATCAAATTAGTTTGAGCTATTTGTTTGTCATGTTATATATTTGAGATATTTTATATTCAAAATATAAATTCTGTTATTTCACATCTAATGTGTTTTATCTCAATATCATCTTTAATAATAAAACACTTTATGTTCTAGAATATAAAGGTTCACCCGCAGCGGGTTAACACTGATATAGAGATAATGTTTCTAGTCAAACTAGTTACATTATAACAGTTTCCTAATTTAGGTACACACCCAAGGTAGTTCCTAAACTTAGGTATCCATGGTTAAAACAACGACTTTCGTCCCGTTTCCAATTCGCAGATTAATCTCTATTGAAGTCAGTCAGTATCTGTTCATAACAGATTCTGAAAATCAATACATATTTATGTACCACACTAAGTACTAGTTAAAATCCAATTTTAATACTAGTAGTGAATATAATGTTGACAAACATATTTGAAGTCAGAGCCTTGCCCAGTCTTCAATTCTTTCATGTCTGCTTTGTGTCCAAACGGCAGTCACGCTTCCGCGATCCCTTTGCCACATTTAAGCAGACATTTTGGGATATGTCATTTATCTTCCTAGAAGATTATAATGATTTTGCCTTTGCCCTTTCAACACTCCAGAAGCCTTTGGCCAAGCCTCGGGTTTCTAGAATATCGAAGTAAGGTGCGACTTGCGCTACTTGCCTTATTGCAAACTTTGACTTTGTCTCCTTGAGAATACTCATTAACTCTCCAAGAGTTTATTATTGCAATATTTAGTACTTCTAAGATCTAAAAATAGATTCTTTGAAGATACTTCAATCTCATTATCATACTTTAAGGATCAAATCCTTAGTTCTGATTCAGAAATTAAGGAGTCTACTGCGACAAGCTTAATGGATTAAGCACTAAAGTTATCATCACATTAATCTTCCAAAGATTATGCTCTACTATTTGCTTAACTCCTGGCTTAGGCCTAATATGTTATTTTATCAAATAAAGTAACTTATTAATTTTTAGGACAATCCTGAAATTTTATTCCCAATTTGAAAATTAAGCCATTTAAATACATTTTCCCTAAGATTATGTTTTAAATGTCAATCTTTCAATTATATCTTGATTCTAATAGTCCAACTATTTAATCAATGATTTAAGTACTATTTATTATAATGATTACAATAGTCCAACTATTTAATCAACTATAATTTAATAGATTAAAATCAATTATATTGATTACTATAATCCAATTATAAAATCAATTATAAATGAATAGTTTGAATATAGTCCAACTATTTATTAAAACAACGTTTAAATATTAGTCCAACTAACATTTAATAATTTGACGAATGATATTTTTGATTGAGCGCGTATGGCAAGTAATTAAACAAATATTGCAAATTCAATTCTTGCCTCTCACTATTTTTCGGCGAGCCTCTAACCCTCTGTCGAGTACTCGGGCAACCGTGTTTCCTAGTGGGCTAGGATCCCGTTAAATATCACACAATCTTGACTTTGGCCAACAAATTGTATGATAATTAACTAGGTAGATCTCTAAGATCGATTGGATCCAATCCAATTCCTAGATCCGGTAGGGGGACATCCAATTCCGAAATATATATCTTATATATGCCAATATATCCAATATATTACCTAACATTTTTCCTCTCATCAACTAAGCCTTGGCTTTGGCACAACAAACCTAGTGATCCCAGTCAAGCGCGACCCATTGACCATGGAAAGCTTCGTAATCAATGTCGATGGACAAGAAGTGGTCTTGACTTTGGCCAACAAACCACAACTTGGACAAGACACCAATATGGAACAAAGCTCTCGTGATTCAAACACATCCTCGACGGACAAAGGCCTTGACTTTGGCCAACAAGCCAATGCCAGTCTCGGATCTTGAGTGAGAATCACTCAATGGAAGGAAAAACGCTTATATTTTGCGAGGGTTTTTTGAGTGCAAATTGGCAACCAATTTATTATCTTTGTTAAGGTCTCATCATCATACACCCTTAAACATGCATTCTAAACACATAATAAAGCGCGTATAAATAAAGTAATAATGATATGCGGATGGATATATACACAATTGATCCTAGATCAAATCTCTCCATTTCTCTCTCCCGCTAACACATGTATCACTTCTACCAGTTACACTACACTTCTAAAGATACCTCATTTACATTGAGGGGAATAAGTGAGAAGAGAATACAAAGAGTATGGAGGTGATAAGGCTGGACACGCAGGTCCAATTAATAAATCAAATTTATTACAACAATTTCTAAAATTGCCCCACCCATCTAATATCCATCCGATATACATTATTCATGCATCGCAACCATGTATTCACAAAAGCATGTTATCAATCAATCTAATCAAATTAATTAATCTGATAATTAGTGACCATCCAATGTTCAAACAACGATTTGATTTTGCGCGAGTCAAACTCGTTTTGTGAATAAGTACTCAAAGTACGAATTCTCGAATTAAATTAAACTACATAATTAAATCCAATTCAATTTGTATTTAATTCTAATTCGTTATTAATTTTAAATTAAATACTACACTAAATTAATGAACTTTTACGACTTAAATTCCAAATTTAATCGTTACGGGTCTCAAAGGCCGATTAACGTCCAACGTCAATTTAATTAAAGTCCAATGGGCTTTTAATTAATTTCTTAAGGCGTGGACTTTTGATCAACTCAGGTCAAACCGAATAACCAAAATCCAATCCGGGAGTTACCCCATAAGCCCCGAAATCAATTTAGGCCCATTAGGCCCAAATAAACTTTAAAGGTCCATTCGTCGCATTTGGGCTTTATGGAGGCGGTTTTGGGCCCAATTGGATCCAATCCATTTGGCCTAAACCTAACTTGGTACAACCAAGCCCAATAAGCCCAATTACAACACACCAAGCCCAAATCCAATTTAAGGCCCAAATAATTAAATTCAAAAAAATTCTAAATTCCCAATTTAATTACTTAAACTGTATAACACAATTAATTATCCAATTAACATTTCTAAAACATCAATTAACACAACTAATCATGCTCATTAACATTAAATCATGTCCAACACAATTTAATCAAAAATCAAACCCATTCATGCTTACTTTAGTCTCGGCCAAAGAGGGGATTTCATGTCCAATTTCGAATTCAATCCAATCAAATCCAAATTAACATTACATCATCATTCCCAATTGTTTCCAACTCATCCAATGAATCAAAAAACAAAAATCCAAGACAATTAGGGCACTAGGTGGATTCGGCCAAGCCTTCCAATTTGGGGAAAAATGTTCCAAACATAACTTCTTGAAATTGATCCAATCAATGTTCAATTCAACATGATTTAAGCATATTCAAACATCCAATTTAATCAAATCATGCTCAAAATCAATTTACCCAATTTTAAGCCCTAAATCAAATTTCATGCTTTAACCTTGCTCTTGATGCCATTGTTGGTGTTTGCTAAGGTCCCAAGATCATAAACAAGCATGAAATAAGTGCGAATACAAATCAACGAAGTCGCGGAATACTCACATCGATCAGTTGAGCGACGCGGAGACGAACAAAACTTTATTTTCTGCCCATGGCAGCTCACGGCAGTGTCAATGAGTTTGCTCACTGTTTTGGCTCGGCTTGGTCCTTCGTCAAGCTCCAAGCTTCATCGAACGATTCCCGACTCATAGGTGGACTTCCCTATCACATTCGCATGTCTCTCGGAGTGCTAGCTCTCATGATTTTGCCACAAAATCAAGCACTTTTGGCTTCCCTATCTCACAGTTTTGACAGAAACCAGTGAAGAAATAACAGCCCCTTGGGCGTGTAAATGAGAGAAGAGAGGAGGAGAGAAAGTTGTGTGGAAAAATAGTTGGAAAAATGTATATCATACACTTATATATTTTCCAAAAATAAATAAGAGATTTACCACTTTTTAGCTTCCAAAAAGTCAAATGGTAAAACTTTCCAACAACTCCAACAACTACCATCAATCAATCACATCAATCAATCACATCAATCAATCAAGTGTCACATCACTCAAAGTGACATGATTTGACGCTTGATGTGACTAGCGATTTGATGCTTGATTTGACTTGTGCACTTGAATTCGAAATGTGAATGCGCTCGCAAATAATCCCAGGCTCGGGTTTGCTAATTCCAAATTAACGAATTTTCCGTTGCGACGCAATTAAATGATTACGCCTAGCGAAGTCACTATTCATGTCGCTAACGAATTAATTCTAAATTAATTTGTTTGCCCGAATTAAAATCTAATTTTAATTCCGCGTTGAAATCCAATTTCGTTTAATATATAAAATATATTAATTAATCGATTAATTCCAAATTAATCGTTATCTCTCTTTAATTGATATTTTATCCTAGATAAAATATCTCCGCAATCAATCCCAGATTAATTTTCTCTCTCATCTAATTAATTCCAGATTAATTAAAAGTGCGAGTCATACGTCATCGGTGAATCTTTGGGAAGCGACCCATGAGATCCCTAGATATGTTGGTAGTAAATTCGGTCGTCGGACTATTCGAACATGTAAGTACCTCGTACTACGTTTATACCGATTTACAAGACAAGGTTGGCTTCTAGCAAAGCACCATGCCTACCCAATTCTCCAGAAATATCCTTACAGGAATAAATGATCTATATCAGGCGTAGTATACGTAGTATTGTGTATGTCGATCCAGTATCAGATGATCACGTGCTAGGCCTGGGGCTGGAATTGTGTCTACCCCGTACGAAGCACATGTCGGATGTCTGGTAACTAGTCTCTATAATCGGATAAAGATGACCTTGTCATTTTATCCCGATGACTGCAGTACTTAAGAGTACTAGTACCGTAACCTACGTGACCATCATCCCCATATGAATGGAGTGACACTTCTGTCTTGACATCACACCCAACACACTATGATTCTCAATATACCCAGCATAGACGTACACAAAACCTGTTAAAGCCTTGGACGACCGCAACCAAAGTATATTGATTGTCGTAAGTATTAGCAGTGCAAGTCTCAGGTTAAGACCAAATACACCTACCCTGATTTCGGACATCCATAGACACATAGTCATACTACCAATGGAATTCCGATGGGGTCTATCTAGAGCGATTCTGTTTCTCGTACCATCGGTAAAACACAACCTCATATTACACTTGCATGAGTATCCGATACCCAAATATATAAGAACTATGCCATTGTGCCCTCAAAATACGCACAAGTGTAATACTAGTCTTTTACACATTTATCGATGTCCAATCTCGACAATGCTCTGACTAGGGATATTTAATGATTAATCCTTCGTGGACTGAGCTTGTCTCATATCATTCTCAGTCTAGGAACTAATCATAGGGACCTCCTATCATTTATACATCTAGGTGATCTAATCACAAATGATAAGAGTGCAATCTCCTTTGTCACATAGTTAATTTGTACAACAACACCATGATCTGTACAAATAGTGACGCTATGGGTCATAATTGTCCAACAAGAACTATGCCGTTATGCTTCCATAACACGCACAAGTGCGATACTAGTCTATTCCGCATTATCGATGTCTAGTCTCGATAATACTACGACTAGGGATATTTAATGATTAAACCTTTATGGATTGATACTGTCTCATATCTTATAATCTGGAACTTATCATAGGGACTTTTATCATTTATATATATATTAAGTAATCAAATTACAAAATGATAAAATGCAATTTCATTGCTACATAATTAATTTGTACAAAAACCACAATGTCTTTTACAAATGGTGACGCTTTGGGTCATAATTACTTAACAGTATTTTCCACCACGGTCTAACCGTGACGGTTTAATACTTTAGCCGGTCTGTCTGTCTACTTCGTGTCGAAACTCTTTGAATTTATCAAAAGTTTTCGATTTATGTTTCAAAAGAAACACATAACCATAACGCGATGCCACATCCGTAAAGGTTACGAAGTATTCATATCCACCTCTAGCCTAGCTACATATGGGCCCACTTTCGTCACTATGAACGAGGGCTAATAGATCGGTGGCACTTGTACTTTTACCAAGTAAAAGGTGTTTTAGGCACTTTGCCTAATAAACTAGATTCGTAGACATTATTTGAATTAGAATCAAATCCGTCCTAGTATCCACTCTTCGAAAGTGTGGATATACGAGTCTTGTTAAATGTGTCCCAGACAACAATGCCACAAATAAGTCTCATCTGATTAATTAAGTTTGAGCTATTTATTTGTCATGTTATATGTTTTAGATTTATTTATATTCAAAATATAAATATTGTTATTCACATCTAATGTGTTTATCTCAATATCATCTTTATAAAATAAAACACTTAGTGTTCTAGAACATAAAGGTATACCCGCAACGGGTTATACTTAGATATAGAGATAATGTTTCTAGTCAAACTAAGTACATGATAACAGTTTCGTAATTTAAGTAAATACCCAAATGGTTGTTCCTAAACTTAAGTTTCTGCGGTTAAAACAGTGACTCTCGTCCCATTTTCAACTCGCAGGTATATCTCAACTGAAGTCAGTCTCCTGCTAATCAGCAGATTCTACACATCAGTACATATTTATGTACCACATCTAGTATCAAAAATCCAATTTTTTGAAACTAATAGTGAACATGTTTATGACAAACATAGTTGAAGCTGGAGCCTTGCTCCGCCTTCACTTCCTTCATGTTTGCCTTGTCCATACGGCAGTCACGCATCCAGTGACCCCGTTTGCCACAATTTAGGTAGACATCTTGGGATATGTCCTTTGTCTTCCTAGAAGATTGTGACGATTTTGCCTTTGCCCATTTTAGAAGCTCTAGCTCCACTTCCTAGAGCATAGCCATCAACTCTCCAAGAGTTTTCTCTTGGTTCATAATAAACCTGCCTCAACTTTCGGGTAGAGACTATAAGATCAAATCTTTGGTAGTCTCAACCACGTAGGTCCAGCTAACCTAGCTGATCGATGTCAGCAATCATCTGTGACACACAGTGCTTGACAGATGTACCCTCTAACATACGCGAGCGAAAGAGCTTCTTTTGCAATTTATACTTCTGAGATCTAAGGTTAGATCTATGAAGATCTTTAATTTCATCATCATGGTACAAAGATCTAATCCTTAATTCTAACGACGGAATTAAAGAGTCTTTGAGGTAAGCATAACAGATTAAGCACTAAAGTTATCATCACCATGAGTCTTCCAAAACTCATGCTCCACTATTTGCTCAACTCTGGACTCAGGCCTGAGATGTCACTCTATCAAATAAATTAACTTCTCGGCTCCCAATACTATCTTGAGGTTTATTCCCAATTTGAAAATTAAAGCTGTTAGACAATTATGACCCATATCGTCACTATTTATAAAAGACATTGTGGTTTTTGTACAAATTAATTATGTACCAATGGAAATTGTATTTTATCATTTTGTAATTTGATTACTTATATATATAACTGATAAAAGTCCTTATGATTAGTTCCGGATTATAAGATATGAGCAGTATCAATCCATAAAGGATTAATCATTAAATATCCATAGTCGTAGTATTATCGAGATTGGACGTCGATAATGCGGAATAGACTAATATTGCACTTGTGCGTGTTATGGAAGCGTAACGGCATAGTTATCATATATTTAAGTATTGGATACTTATGCAAGTGTGATAGGAGGTTTTGTTTACCGATGGTACGGAAATAGCTTCGCTTTGGATAGATCCCGCAGAATCCCATTGGTAGTATGACAATTTGTCTATGGGAATCCGCATCAGGGTAGGTGTAGTTGGTCTTAACCTGAGACTTGCATCGCTAGTACTTGCGACTATCAATACGCTTTGTTTTGATCGTCCAGGACTTTAATAGGTTCTGTGTACGCCTCTTCTGGGTTTATTGCAAATCGTAGTGTATTGGGTGTGATGTCAAGAAGGAAGTATCACTTCAGTCATATAAGATGATGATCACGCAGGGATACAGAACTGATACTCTAAATGGTTGCAACCATCGGGATAATATGACAAGGTCATGATTATCCGATTAAAGAGCTAGTTTCTTGTAATCGATATATGTTTCGTACGGGCAGACACTATTCCAGCCTCAGGCCTTGCATGTGACATCCGATACTGGATCGCTATATATAATACTACATATACTACCGCCTGATATAGATTATATATTCCATTAAGAATATTTATGGAGAATTAGGTAGGCATGGTGCTTTGCTAGAAGCCAACCATGTCTCGTAAATCGGTAAAAATGTAGTACGAGGTACGTACGTGTTCGGATTGTCCGACGACCGAATTTACTGCCAACATATCCAGGGATCTCTTGGGTCGATTCCTGAAGATTCACCGATGACGTATGATTCGAACATAATTAATCTGGGATTAATTACGGAGAGATTTTATCTAGGATAAAATTCTATAAGAAGTGAGAGAACGATTAATTCAGAATTAATTGATAAAATAATGTATTCGATATATTAAACGAAATTAGATTTCGACGCGGAATTAAAATTGGATTTTAATTCGGGAAGACAAATTAATTTAGAATTAATTCGCGAGCGATGTGAATAGTAATTTTGCTAGGCATAATTATTTAATTAAATTTGATTTAATTACGTCGCAACGGAAAATTCGTTAATTCGGAATTAACGAACCCGAGCTCGGAATGTGTTTGCGGGCCCACTCGTATTTTGAATTAAAGTGGGGCCCATAAGTCACATCGCTTGTCACATCACTAGTCACTTTAATGATGAAAGTCTTTTCAACCTTTTTGGTGAAAGACATCTAGTCATTTTGTGATGTGAGTTGGTGAGAGGCTTTAATGCCTTTTTCCCTCCAATTTGGCTTTTGAATTTTAGAAAGTGATATACCAAATTTGGGTGAGATTTTTTCATTAAGTTTTTTAAGAAAACAAAACATACAAAAATTGAAACTCTCTCTCTCTCCCAAGAACACCAAAAACCGTGAGCCTCCTTTGGTGATAGGAAATTTTGTAGCAATTTTTCCTAAGCTAGCACTTGAAGGAATTCATACAAAGGTGATAGGGAAACTTTCCCATTGAGCTTGGAATCTCAATACACAAAGCTTGGAGCTTGGATTCAATAAACAAAAGGGGACCTTGGCCGAACTTCAAGGGATTTTTTTTTTGTGTTCACGCGTCCAATATCCGTTCATTGTAAGTATGATTCCGCCATACTTCTTTATGTATTCACTTAATTTATTGCTTGAATGATCTTAGGAATGCCTTAGAAACCAACAATGGTATCATGGAGCCAATTTAAGCATGAAATAAGATTAGGGTTCATATACTAAAATTTGGGTAAATTGGATTTGAGCATGATTTAACCAAATTATTTGTTTGAGCATGCTTGTATATGGATAACTTGGAGTTATGTGTGATCAATTTTATGAAAAATTAATTGGATCAATTTTTGCCCAAATTTTAGGCTTGGCCGAATGTGTGTATAGCCCTAAAGTCATGGTATTTTTGTTTTTTGATCATTGGATGAGTTGAAAAACATGGTTATGTTGATTTGAGATTCAATCGGATTGAAATCGGAATCGAACGTAAATAAACCCTAAAATGCCGTGAGCTATAGAGCATTAAATGAGATTATTTTTATTTCAAAATGTTGGACATGAATTGAACAAATTAATACATGATTAATTGATTAAATTAGTATTTTGGAAATATTAATTTAGATAATTAATTGATGTAATACACTTTAATTAATTGAATTTTGAAATTTGGAAAATTAAAATTTAATTAGTTGGGCTTGATTTAGAATTGGGCTTATAATGTTGTATTTGGGCCTAATGGGCTTGGTTGGGCCAAGTTGGTTTGGGTCAATTGGATTGGATCCAAATTGGGCCTAAACCACTCCATTAAGTCCAAATATAACTAATGGACCTTTTAATGTTTAATTGGGCCTAATGGGCCTAAATTGGTTTCTTGGCAAATAAGGGTGATTCCTTAATTGGGCTTTGGTATTTGGGTTTGACCCATATTGACCAAAGTCCATGCCTTAAGAAATTAATTGAAAGCCCATTGGACTTTAATTAAATAACATTGGATGTTAATTGGGCTTTGAGACCCATTTAGATTAGATTTGGAATCTAAGTCGTAAAGGCACATTAAAAAGTGTAGTTATTTAATTTATATTTAAATATGGAATTGTATTATTGAATACGAATTAAATTAGATTTAAAGTGTAGTTCGATATAATTCAAGAATTCGTACTTTGAGTACTTATTCTCAAACGAGTTGGACTCGAGCAAAATCAAATCGTTGTTTGAACATTGGATGATCACTTAATTCAAAGATTAATTAATTGGATTAGATTGATTGAATAACATGCTTTGTGTGAATACATGGATGTGTTGAATGAATAATGTATATCGGATGGATATTAGAAGGGAAGGGAAATTTTGGAAATTGTTGTAAATTTAGAATTTATTAAATTGGACCTGCGTGTCCAGCCTTATCTCTCTTGATTTTTTGTATTTCTCTTCTCACCTAATTCCCATCAATGTTAATGAGATTTCTTTAATTGTATTATGTAATTGGGTAGAAGTGAGAATAGTGCTAGCTGGGGAGAGGAAGAGAGTGATTTGTTCTAGGAACAATCTGTGAGATATCCATCTGCATATCGTTATTAATTTATTTTTGCTCCTTATTATGCTTTTAGAATGCATGCTTATGGGTGTATGATGAGACCTAACAAAGATAATAAATTGGTTGCCAATTTACATGAAAAAACCCTCAACAAATATAAGCGTTTTTCCTTCCATTGAGTGATTCTTACTCAAGATCCAAGATTGGCACTGGTTTGTTGGCCAAAGTCAAGACCTTTGTCCATCGCGGATGTGTTTGAATCATGAAGGCTTTGTTGCATATCGTTTGTCTTGTCTAAGTTGTGATTTGTTGGCCAAAGTCAAGATCACTTCTTGTCCATCGACATCGATTACGAAGCTTTCCAAAGTCAAGGGGTTCCGCTTAACTGGAATCATTAAGCTTGTTGTGCCAAAGCCAAGGCTTAGTTGATTCAGAGGAAAAAAGGTTAGGAAAATATATTGGATATATTAGCATATATATTGGCATATATATTGTATATATGTTTCGGATTTGGAGGTCCACCTACCGGATCTAGGAATTGGATGAGATCCAATTGATCTTAGAGATCTACCTAGTTAAATATCATACAGCTTGTTGGCCAAAGTCAAGGTTGTGTGTTATTTAATGGGATACTAGCCCACTAGGAAACTAGGTTTCCCGAGTACTCAACAGAGGGTTAGAGGCTCGCCGAAAAATAGTGGGAGGCTAGTATTGAATTTGCAATTTCGTTCAAATACTTAGCTTTACGCGCTTTCAAATTATTTCGTCAATTATTTTTATTAGTTGGACTAATATATTATTATTTTTCTTGTAACAGTTAGACTGTACCCATACATCGTTAATCGAATAGTTGGACTATTGCGGTTAAGATGACAGGAAAGTTAAGCATTAGGGATATTATCATGGCGACAACGTCTTTAATGGCACAAACTTTCAGGACTGGGATATGAATCTTAGAATTGTTTTGGGATCCGAGAAGTTACTCTACACTTTAGAGCGACTTCTTGGGCCTAAACCCCGACCTGATCAGTTGCTTGAGCTAGAGCTTTGGAAGACTCATAGCGATGACAATGTGACTGCTTAATCGGTAATGATTGCCGCTATGACTCCGCAATTCCGTTGTCAAAACAAGGGGTTGTATCCCTATGAGATGATGGCAAAGTTGCATGATCTTCACCGATCTAACCTTAGATCACAAAGATATGAGTTACAGAAGAAGCTCTTTCGCGCTCGAATGTCAGAGGGTACGTCTGTTGAGCACCATGTGTCACAGATGATTGCTGACATTGAGCAGCTCGGACAGATGGGCATTGTCTTCGAGGCTGAGACTTCAGTAGATTTGATCCTAAAGTCTCTCCCCGACACTTGGAGTGGGTTCATCATTAACTAAAACATGTTGAACCAAGACCAAACTCTTGGAGAGTTGATGTCCACTCTGCGTGAGGCAGAAAAGGAGCTCATTAAGGGCAAGAAGAGCAAGGCGCACTTTGCATCAACATCTCAGACTCCGAGGACTTGGCCCAAGGCGATTGGAGGTGTCAAGAAGAAGATGTTGGACAATTATGACCCATAGCGTCACTATTTGTACAAATCACGGTGTTGTTGTACAAATTAACTATGTGACAAAGGAGATTGCACTCTTATCATTTGTGATTAGATCATCTAGATATATAAATGATGAGAGGTCCCTATGATTTGTTCCTGGACGGAGAATGATATGAGACAATATCAGTCCACGAAAGATAAATCATTAAATATCCCTAGTCAGAGCATTATCGAGACTGGACATCGATGAATGCGTAAAAGACTAGTATTACACTTGTACGCATTTGTGAGGGCACAACGGTATAGTTCTCATATATTTCGGTATAGGATACTCATGCAAGTGTAATAGGAGGTTGTGTTTCACCGATGGTATGGGAAACACCTTCGCTCTCGATAATACCCCCTCAGAATTCCATTGGTAGTATGACTATGTGTCTATGGGAATCCGAAATCAGGGTAGGTGTATTTGGTCTTAACCTGAGACTTGCACCGCTAATGCATACGACAATCAATATACTTTGGTTGAGGTCGTCCAGAGCTTTAACCGGCTTCTGTATACGACAATTCTGGGTATATCGAGAATCATAGTGTGTTGGGTGTGATGTCAAGATGAAAGTGTCACTCCAGTCATATGGAGATGATGATCGCGCAAGGATACATAACTGGTTCTCTATATAAGGTTGCAACCGTCGGGATAATATGACTTGGTCATGATTATCCGATATTAAAGAGACTAGTTGCTTATTATCTGATATATGCTTCGTACGGGGCAGACACTGTACCAGCCCCAGGCCTCGCATGTGATCATCCGATACTGGACAGAAATACGCAATATTACGTATACTACGCCTGAGACAGATCATTTATTCCTGTAAGAATATTTCCGGAGAATTGGGTAGGCATGGCGCTTTGCTAGAGGCCAACCTTGTCTTGTAAATCGGTAAAACGTAGTACGAGGTACTTACGTGTTCGGATAGTCCGATGACCGAATTTACTGCCAACATATCCGGGGATCTCATGGGTCGCTTCCCAAAGATTCACCGATGACGTATGACTCGCACTTTTAATTAATCTGGGATTAATTGCAGAGATATTTTATCTGGGATAAAATATCAATTAAAGATAGAACGATTAATTTGGAATTAATCGGTAAATTAATATATTTGATATATTAAACGAAATTAGATTTCGACGGGGAATTAAAATTAGATTTTAATTTGGGCGAAAGAATTAATTTAGAATTAATTCGTTAGCGACGTGAATAGTAATTATGCTTGGCATGATTATTTAATTAAATTGGATTTAATAACGACGCAACGAAAAATTCGTTAATTTAGAATTAGCGAACCCCAGCCCGAGATTATTTGCGAGCGCATTCGCATTTCGAATTCGAGTGCGTCAAATCAAATCAAGCGTCAAATCGCTAGTCGCTTCTAGCGTCACATCATCCGTCAATCAAGTGATGGATGTCTTTCACTTTGAGTGATTGACGCCAGTCACTATTCATGATTGATGGGAAGTTGATGTGAGTTGATTTGAGTAGATGGAAAGCATTAAATTCTTAGCTTTTGGAAGGAAAAATGGTGTATATGTTTTTAGGAAAATCATTTACCTTTTTTTTACTCAACAAACACATCTCTCTCTCTCTTTATTTCTTTCTCCTCTCACGCCCTTGGAGGGTAATTTTTGTTCTGTTCTTGGCAGTTCACTGCCGTGGAAATGGAGGGACAAAAGGGAAGCAAGTGTGATTTTATGGCAAAATCGAGAGTGCTAGCACACTCCGGGATCAATGCGAAGGTGATAGGGAAGTCCACCCATTAACCGAGAACCGTTCGACGAAGCTTGGAGCTTGTTTGAGGACCTCAAAATGGCGCAAACCAGTGGCTTGGACTGCTACAGTTGGCGTGAAACCAGTGGGCATAAACTTCATTTTCTTGTCCTCCGCGTCTCTCAACCGCTCGATGTAAGTATTCTGTGACTTCTCGAATGTATTCACTTATGTTTCATGCTTGATTTGTGATCCTTGGGACCTTAGATAATCACCAACAATGGTATCAGAGTATGATTAAAAGCATGAAATGTTTAGGGCTTAAAATTGGGCAAACTTGATTTTGAGCATGATTAATGAAATTGGATTGATTAGTATGCTTAAATATGTTTGAATTAAGGATTGATTGGATCAATTTGTTGAAATGATGTTTGGAATATTTTTCCCCAATTTTTTAATGATGGCCGAATAGGTCTTGCCCTAATATGTCTTGGGATTTTTGATTTTTGACAATTTGATGTGTTAGAAATCATTCGGGATGATGATTTAATGTCGATTGTGGGTTTAATTGGATTGAAATTTAAATTGTTGTTTTAATAAATAGTTGGACTATATATTCAAACTATTCATTTATAGTTGATTTTATAATTGGATTATAGTAATCAATATAATTGATTTTAATCTATTAAATTATAGTTGATTAAATAGTTGGACTATTGTAATCATTATAATAAATAGTACCTTAATCGTTGATTAAATAGTTGGACTATTAAAATCAAGATAAATTGAAAGATTGACATTTAAAACATAATCCTAGGGAAAATGTATTTAAATGATTTAATTTTCAAATTGGGAATAAATATTTCAGGATGGTCCTGGAATTTAATAAGTTACTTTATTGGATAAAATAATGTATTAGGCCTAAGCCCGGAGTCAAGCAAACGGTAGAGCATAATCTTTGGAAGATTATGTGATGATAACTTTAGTGCTTAATCCATTAAGCTTGTCGCAGTAGACTCCTTAATTTCTGAATCAGAACTAAGGATTAGATCCTTAAAGTATGATGATGAAATTGAAGGATCTTCTTAAATCTATGTTTAGATTTTAGAAGTACTAAATTGCAATTGATAACTCTTGTGGCAAACGGGATCGCGGAAGCGTGACTGCCGTTTGGACAAAACAAACATGAAGTAATTGAAGACGAGCAAGGCTCTGACTTCAAATATGTTTGTCAACATTATGTTCACTACTAGTATTAAAATTAGATTTTAAATACTTAGTGTGATACATAAAATATATATATTGATGTTCAGAATCTGTTTTGAACAGGATACTGACTTCAATTGAGATTCATCTGCAGAATGGAAACGGGACGTAAGTCGCTGTTTTAACCGTAGATACCTAAGTTTAGGAACTACCATTCGGGTGTGTACCTAAATTTGGAAACTGTTATAATGTAACTAGTTTGACTAGAGACATTATCTCTATATCAGTGTTTAACCCACTGTGGGTGAACCTTTATATTCTAGAACACTAAAGTGTTTTATTATATAAAGATGATATTGAGATAAAACACATTAGATGTGAAATAACAGAATTTATATTTTGAATATAAAATATCTCAAATATATAACATGACAAACAAATAGTTCAAACTGATTTGATCAAGAGAAACTAATTGTGGCATTGTTGTCTGGGACACAATTAAACAAGAATCGTATATCCGCACTTTTGAAGAGCGGGTACCAGGACTAATTTGATTCCATTCAAATAAAGTCTACGAATCTAGTTTATTGGGCAATGTGCCTATAACACATTTACTTGGTAAAAGTGTAAATACCACCGATCTGATAGCCCTAGTTCATAGTGAAGCAAGTGGGCCCATGACTAGCTAGGCTAGAGGTGGATATGAATATTTCGTGACCTATACGGATGTGGCATCTCGTTATGGTTATGTGTTTCTTTTGAAGAACACAAATCGGAAACTTTTACAGTTTCGACACGAAATAGACATACAGATCGGCTGTAGTATTATACCGTCACGGTAAGACCGTAATGGAAAATACTTAAGCAATAAGTTTCTAACATACTTGAAAGACTATAGTATTCTTTCAAATGAGGACTCCTATCGGAACACGTCAATTTGACGGTGTGTCCGAACCGAGTAACCAAATTTTGTTAGACATGATAAGGTTAATCATGAGTAACTCTGAGCTACCATTTCCTTCAACGGATAAACATTAACCGTGTAGAACTTATTTTGAATAAGGTTCCATAATGATCTGTTTGACAGATTTCATATTAGATATGAACAGGAAAGAAACCGGGTTTCACATTCCTGAATATTTGGGTATGCTAGGCATATGTTTGGATGATACCAAACTAAAACCCAAATAGGATAAGTGCCAATTGTAGGTTATCATAGGGATACCATAAGTATTGTACTTATACATCTCACAAGAGAACAATTAGATTGTTGCTCACCATGCGGTTTTCCTAAGAGGAATATTGATATACAGTGGTAAGTGGGAGGATAGTAAAACTCAATGAAAATCGGAGTAATACTATTCAAGGCATCAAGTCCTTAATGGAACATAAATAGTTCATCAAGGATGAAACTATTAACATTAATCTTCGAATACACAAGAACCACATATGTCTGAGAGAGTCAGAAAACAATCTGGGGTATGGGTTTCTGATCTCACCTCATAAAGATGTCTATCTTATGAGGTATACCAACTGACTACGTACGAGGAAGTGATACAAGGTATCGACTCCCTATTATGACAAAGTGTCATGAGTCCTAAATGGATTACATGTATATCAACAAGTTTGGATACTAGTTGATGTACTGCAAGGCATTGTGCCTATTGGTACTATAAGTCTTCAAGGAAGACATACATGGATGGCAACATACCAACGTAAAAGGCTAGGCTTTTAGCGGAAAGGTATCGTTATCAACATTGTGTTGTTCAAACTTTTAAATGTTGCCACGGTAAATCCATTTGGATAATGCTTGCTAAAGCTGCATATTTCATTTTGAAATGTGGCAGCTTGATGGGAAAATCGCTTTCCTAAAAAGGAAACCTTTCGGAGGATGTTTATAACATCCTGTTGATTTTGACGTACCATAACAAGCAAACAAGGTTTGTAGGTTATTCGATCCATGTTTGGATTGAAGCAAGCATTAGGTTCTTGGAATTATCGTTTTGAGGTCATCATAATGGAGTATGATTTAATTCAAAATGAAATGATTCTTGTGTATATAAGAAGGTTAGTGGGAGCGCACTGACAGTGGCTGTCCTAAATAAATAATGATAATACATCATTTCTTGGAAATGATATTCCCATAAATAACAATCGGCGAAAGCTTTGCTTTCGAGAAACTCTCCGAGAAAACGTATATTGAAAAATGTACGCGACCTGGTGTCTCATACGCTTTGAGCATATGGAAACACAAACAGGCCAATCCGAGTGATAGTCACTGGATTGATGTTAAGAACATCCGTTAGTCTCTTAGAGAACTAAAAATGCTGTCTTAATCTCTGGAGAAGGAGAACTTGAAGTGACTGGGATCACTACTGCAAGTTTCCTAACCGATAAAGACGACTATAAGTCGCAAATGGTACTATATAGTTTGAATAACGGTACAGTAAGCTGGAAATCTTCCAAGCAAGATACTGTTACCGTATAAACAACAAATGCGGGTTATTGCTGCAACTGAAGCAGCAATATAAGCCTTCTAGGGTCAATAAATATCTAATTAGATTATATATAGTTCTTTTAGCAGCTGAGCTAGGCTACAACACATTCTAAAGAATTAATGGTCTCAACAACGATCCAGATATATACTTCGATATTCATCTGATTCGTTCGGATCATACATTGTGGCGATGTGATGATCGAATAAATTGCATCAGACGATAATCATGAAAATCCACTGACGAAAGCCCTTTCTCAGTAATTGAGTCAAACCGTACATAGTTCGGGTGTAAGACACTCGAGTGACTGGCTATAGGCCAAGTGGGAGAGTTTTGGACAATTATGACCCATAGTGTCACTATTTGTACAGATCACGGTGTTGTTGTACAAATTAACTATGTGACAAAGGAGATTGCACTCTTATCATTTGTGATTAGATCACCTAGATATATAAATGATGAGAGGTCCCTATGATTTGTTCCTGGACGGAGAATGATATGAGACAGTATCAGTCCACGAAGGATAAATCATTAAATATCCCTAGTCAGAGCATTATCGAGATTGGACATCGATGAATGCGTAAAAGACTAGTATTACACTTGTGCGCGTTTGTGAGGGCACAACGGCATAGTTCTCATATTTTTGGGTATATGATACTCATGCAAGTGTAATAGGAGGTTGTGTTTCACCGATGGTACGGGAAACAGCTTCGCTCTGGATAAGACCCCCTCGGAATTCCATTGGTGGTATGACTATGTGTCTATGGGAATCCGAAATCATGGTAGGTGTATTTGGTCTTAACTTGGGACTTGCACCGCTAATGCATACGACAATCAATATACTTTGGTTGAGGTCGTCCAGGGCTTTAACCGGCTTCTGTGTACGCCAATTCTGGGTATATCGAGAATCGTAGTGTGTTCGATGTGATGTCAAGATGGAAGTGTCACTCCAGTCATATGGAGATGATGATCGTGCAGGGATACATAACTGGTCCTCTATATAAGGTTGCAACCTTCGGGATAATATGACTTGGTCATGATTATCCGATATTAAAGAGACTAGTTGCTTGTTATCTGATATATGCTTCGTACGGGGTAGACACTGTACCAGCCTCAGGCCTCGCATGTGATCATCTGATACTGGACATAAATACGCAATACTACGTATACTACGCCTGATACAGATCCTTTATTCCTGTAAGGATATTTCTGGAGAATTGGGTAGGCATGGCGCTTTGCTAGAGGCCAACCTTGTTTTGTAAATCGATAAAACATAATACGAGGTACCTACGTGTTCGGATAGTCCGACGACTGAATTTACTGTCAACATATCCGGGGATCTCATGGGTCGCTTCCCAAAGATTCACCGATGACGTATGACTCACACTTTTAATTAATCTGGGATTAATTAGATGAGAGAGAAAATTAATCTGGGATTAATTGCGGAGATATTTTATGTGGGATAAAATATCATTTAAAAAGAGAGAACGATTAATTTGGAATTAATCGGTAAATTAATATATTTGATATATTAAACGAAATTAGATTTCGACGCGGAATTAAAATTAGATTTTAATTTGGGCGAACGAATTAATTTAGAATTAATTCGTTAGCGATGTGAATAGCAATTATGCTTGGCATGATTATTTAATTAAATTGGATTTAATAACGACGCAACGAAAAATTCGTTAATTTAGAATTAGCGAACCCAAGCCCGAGATTATTTGCGAACGCATTTGCATTTCGAATTCGAGTGCGGCAAATCAAATCAAGCGTCAAATCGCTAGTCGCTTCTAGCATCACATCATCCGTCAATCAAGTGATGGATGTCTTTCACTTTGAGTGATTGACGCCAGTCACTATTCATGATTGATGGGAAGTTGATGTGAGTTGATTTGAGTAGATGAAAACATTAAATGCTTAGCTTTTGGAGGGAAAAATGGTGTATATGTTTTTAGGAAAATCATTTACCAATTTTTTACTCAACAAACACATCTCTCTCTCTTTATTTCTTTCTCCTCTCACGCCCTTGGAGGGTAATTTTTGTTCTGTTCTTGGAAGTTCACTGCCGTGGAAATGGAGGGACAAAAAGGAAGCAAGTGTGATTTTTTGGCAAAATCGAGAGTGCTAGCACACTCCGGGATCAATGCGAAGGTGATAGGGAAGTCCACCCATGAGCCTGGAACCGTTCGACGAAGCTTGGAGCTTGTTCGAGGACCTCAAAATGGTGCAAACCAGTGGTTTGGACTGCTGCAGTTGGCGTGAAACCAGTGGGCAGAAACTTCATTTTCATGTCCTCCTCGTCGCTCAACCGCTCGATGTAAGTATTCCGCGACTTCTCGATTGTATTCACTTATGTTTCATGCTTGATTTGTGATCCTTGGGACCCTAGATAATCACCAACAGAATAAGCATAAGAAGAAGGGCAAGGCCAAATCGTCAAAGGGTTCTGGCAAACCTAAGGACAAATCCCAAGATGTTTGTCTGCAGTGCGGCAAGCGGGGTCACTGGAAGCGTGACTGCCGCGAATACAAGGCACACATAAAGGAAATCAAAGCGGGCAAGGCACCGGCTTCAGGTATGTTTGTTATAGAAATAAACATGTCTACTACTAGTTTTAAAAATTGGATTTTTGATTTTAGTTGTAGAACTCATATATGTACTGATGTGCAGGATCTGCAGATTAGCAGGAGACTGGCCTCATGAGTGATTGACCTCCGCGTTGGAAATGGGACACAGGTCACCGTTTTTTCCGTTGGCACTTTTGTTTTGGAACTGCCCTCGGGGCATGTACTTAAACTTATAGACTGTTATTATGTACCTAGTTTGACTAGGAATATTATTTCTGTATCTATGTTAGCCCAATGTGGGTACACTTTTGTATTTAGAAACACTGGGTGTTTTATGTATAAAAATGATTTGGAAATTTGCACTGCTGATGTAAATAATGGTATATATATTTTGAATATGAATCAATCTCAAACATATAATGTAACAAAAAAAGGCTTAAAGTAAGTAACAAAGATGAAACTTACATGTGGCATTGTCGTCTGGGAAATATAAACAAGACACGTATATCCACACTTTCGAAGAGTGGGTACTTGGACGGATTTGATCCAAAATTCATATGACGTCTGCGAATCTTGTTTATTAGGCAAGATGCCTAAATCACCTTTTAGCGGTAAAGGTGTACGTGCCACCGAACTATTAGCCCTTGTTCATAGTGACGTTTGTGGGCCCATGTCTAGCCAGGCTAGAGGTGGATCTGAATACTTCGTAACCTTTACGGATGATGCATCGCATTATGGTTATGTGTATCTTATGAGACACAAGTCGGAAACTTTTGAGAAATTCAAAGAGTTTCGACACGAAGTAGAAAAATAGACTGGAAAAAGTATTAAAATGATACGGTCGGACCGTGGTGGCGAATACTTGAGCAATGGGTTTCTTGATTACTTGAAGGAATATAGTATTCTTTCACAGTGGACTCCTCCAGGAACACTGCAATTAAACGGTGTGTCCAAACGGAGAAACCCAACATTGTTAGACATGGTAAGGTCTATGATGAGTCGTATAGAGCTACCTATTTCCTTCTGGGGATATGCATTGAACAGTGCAATACTTATTTTGAATAAGGTTCCGTCAAACTCTGTTCAACAGACTGCGTATGAAATATGGACAGAAAAGAAATCAGGTTTCTCATTCCTGAAGATTTGGGGTTGCTGGGCATACGTCAAACGTTTGGAAGGTACCAAACTAGAACCCAAGGATAAATGCCTATTTGTAGGATATCCTAGGGAAACCAAAGGATATTACTTCTATCACCCACAAGAGGACAAAATTTTTGTTGCTCTACATGCGGTTTTCCTTGAGAAGGAATTCCTAAATGCAGTGATAAGTGGGAGGAAAGTAGAACTCGATGAAAATCGGAGCAATACTGTTCCTGGCACAGAATCCTTAACAGAACATGAACAGTCCATCAGGGATGAGACGGTACCACAATCTTCAAATACACAATGTCCGCGTAGGTCGGAGAGTGTCAGAAAACAAACTGAGAGGTATGGGTTTCTGATCTCACCTCATGTGGATATTAATCTTATTGAGGAAGATGAGTCAGCTAAGTATGAGGAAGCGATACAAGGTATCGACTCCGGTTTATGGCAAGATGCCATGAATACCGATATGGATTCCATGTACACCAACCAAGTTTGGACACTGGTTGGTGCACTAGAAGGCGTAAAGCCTTTTGGTTGCAAATGGGTCTTCAAGAGGAAGACCGACATGGATGGCAACATATAAACGTACAAAGCTAGGCTTGTAGCGAAAGGGTATCGTCAACGACATGGTGTCGATTACGACGAAACTTTTTCACCAGTTGCCATGATTAAATCCTTTAGGATAATGCTTGCTATTGCTGCATATTTCGATGACGAGATATGGCAGATGGATGTCAAAATCACTTTCCTTAACAGAAACCTTTTGGAGGATGTTTATCTACAACAGCCTGACGGTTTTGTCATACCAAGACTTGCAAACAAGGTTTGTAAGTTAAATCGATCCATTTATGGATTGAAGCAAGCATCGCGTTCTTGGAACCAACATTTTGATGAGATCATAAAAGAATATGATTTCGTTCAAAACGAGGATGATCCTTGTGTATATAAGAAGGTTAGTGGGAGTGCACTGACATTCATTGTCCTTTACGTTGATAATGTATTGCTTATTGGCAAAGACATTCCCATGTTAACATCGGTGAAAGCTTGGTTTTCATTAAAATTCTCCATGAAGGATCTGGGAGAAGCGGCCTTTATTTTAGGAATAAAGATCTACCGGGATAGATCTAGAAAGCTGCTTGGACTCTCCCAGAGCACGTACATTGACAAAGTGTTGAAGAGATTCAACATGGATCAGTGCAAGAGGGGACTGTTGCCAGTGTCACATGGCATCACTCTATCTAAAGACATGTGTCCTAAAACTCAAGATGAGAGAGACAACATGAGTCGGATACCGTTCGCCTCGGCAGTCGGATCGATCATGTATGCCATGATATGTACGTGACTTGATGTCTCGTATGCTTTGAGCATGTGTAGTCGCTATCAGGCCGATCAAGGTGATGGTCACTGGATGGCGGTTAAGAATATCCTTAAGTATCTTAGACAAACCAAGGATGCTTTCTTAATCTATGGAGATGGAGAACTTGAGGTAATTGGGTATACCGATGCAAGTTTTCAAACCGATAAAGACGACTGTAAGTCACAATCTGGGTACATATTTTGTTTGAATAACGGAGTAGTAAGCTAAAAATCTTCCAAGCAAGAGACTGTTGCCGATTCAACAACAGAAGCGGAGTACATTGCTGCAGCTGATGCAGCAAAAGAGGCAGTTTGGATCCGTAAATTCCTAATTGGATTAGGAGTAGTTTCGTTAGCAGCTGAGCCTGTTCCATTGTATTGTGACAATAATGGGGCTATAGCGCAGGCTAAGGAACCGCGGTCTCATCAACGATCCAAGCATGTTCTTCGACGTTTCCATCTCATTCGTGAGATCATACATCGTGGCGATGTGAAGATCGAGAAGGTCGCATCAGAGGACAACATTGCAGATCCGCTGACGAAAGTTATTCCTCAGCAAAAGTTTGAGCGACATGTACATAGTTCAAGTATTAGATGCTTGAGTGACTGGCTATAGGCCAAGTGGGAGATTGTTAGACAATTATGACCCATAGCGTCACTGTTTGTAAAAGACATTGTGGTTTTTGTACAAATTAATTATGTAGCAATGGAAATTGCATTTTATCATTTTGTAATTTGATTACTTATATATATAAATGATAAAAGACCTTATGATTAGTTCCAGATTATAAGATATGAGACAATATCAATCCATAACAGTTTAATCATTAAATATCCCTAGTCGTAGTATTATCGAGATTTGACCTCGATAATGCGGAATAGACTAGTATTGCACTTGTGCGTGTTATGGAAGCATAACGGCATAGTTCTCATATATTTAAGTATTGGATACTTATGCAAGTGTGATAGGAGGTTGTGTTTACCGATGGTACGGAAACAACATCGCTCTCGATAGACCCCGCGGAATCCTATTGGTAGTATGACTATGTGTCTATGGGAATCCGCATCAGGATAGGTGTATTTGGTCTTAACCTGAGACTTGCATCGCTAGTAATTGCGACTATCAATACGCTTTGGTTTTGGTCATCCAGGACTTTAACAAGTTCTGTGTACGCCTCTTCTGGGTTTATTGAGAATCGTAGTGTATTGGGTGTGATGTCAAGAAGGAAGTATCACTTCAGTCATATGGAGATGATGATCACGCATGGATACAGAACTGGTACTCTAAATGGTTGCAACCATCGGGATAATATGACAAGGTCATGATTATCCGATTAAAGAGACTAGTTGCTTGTAATCCGATATATGCTTCGTACGGGGCAGACACTATTCTAGCCCCAGGCCTTGCATGTGACATCAGATACTGGATCGCAATACGCAATACTACGTATACTACGCCTGACATAGATTAAATATTCCTTTAAGAATATTTCTGGAGAATTGGGTAGGCACGGTGCTTTGCTAGAAGCCAACCATGTCTCGTAAATCGGTTAAAACGAAGTACGAGGTACATACGTGTTTGGATAATCCGATGACCAGATTTACTGCCAACATATCCAGGGATCTCATGGGTCGCTTCCTGAAGATTCACTGATGACGTATGATTCAAACATAATTAATCTGTGATTAATTACGGAGAGATTTTATCTAGGATAAAATTCTATAAGAATAGAGAGAAGGATTAATTCGAAATTAATCGATAAAATAATGTATTCGATATATTAAACGAAATAAGATTTCGACGCGGAATTAAAATTGGATTTTAATTCGGGCAGACGAATTAATTTAGAATTAATTCGCGAGCGATGTGAATAGTAATTTTACTAGGCATAATTATTTAATTAAATTTGATTTAATTACGTTGCAACGGAAAATTCGTTAATTCGGAATTAACGAACCCGAACCCGAGCCCGAAATGTGTTTGTGGGCCCACTCACATTTTGAATTAAAGTGGGGCCCATAAGTCACATCGCTTGTCACATCACTAGTCACTTTAATGATGGAAGTCTTGTCAACCTTTTTAGTGAAAGGCATCTAGTCATTTTGTGATGGGAGTTGGTGAGAGGCTTTAATGCCTTTTTCCCTCCAATTTGGCTTTTGACTTTTGGAAAGTGATATACCACATTTGGGTGAGATTTTTGCATTAAGTTTTTTAAGAAAACAAAATATACAAAAATTGAAACTCTCTCTCTCTCCCAAGAACACCAAAAACCGTGAGCCTCCTTTGGTGATAGGAAATTTTGTAGCAATTTTTCCTAAGCTAGCACTTGAAGGAATTTATACAAAGGTGATAGGGAAACTTTACCATTGAGCTTGGAATCTCAATACACAAAGCTTGGAGCTTGGATTCAACAAACAAAAGGGGACCTTGGCCGAACTTCAAGGGATTTTTTTTTTGTGTTCAACGCGTCCAATATCCGTTCATTGTAAGTATGATTCCGCCATACTTCTTTTTGTATTAACTTTATTTATATAGCTTGAATGATCTTGGGAATGCCTTAGAAACCAACAAAAGCCGCTTAAAGATATTTTCACCCAGCATTATGTTCTAAATGCTAATCTTTCAGTTATCTTGATTTCAATAGTCCAACTATCCAATCAACGATTTCGGGTACAATCGAATATAATGATTACTATAGTCTAACTATATAATCAAATACTATTTGATTGGTTAAATTCAAATATATTTGATTACTATAATCCAATTACATAATCATCTATAAATGAAATAGTTTGAATACAGTCCAACTGTTTAATTTAAAACAACAATAAAATATTTAAATAATGACGAAAAAATGAAATGAGCGCGTATTGGCAAGTATCTAAACGAAATTGCAAATTTAATACTTGTCTCCCACTATTTTTCGGTGAGCCTCTAACCCTCTATTGAGTACTCGGGAAACCTAGTTTCCTAGTGGCTAGGATCCCATTAAATAACACACAACCTTGACTTTGGCCAACAAGATGTATGATATTTAACTAGGTAGATCTCTAAGATCAATTGGATCTCATCCAATTCCTAGATCCGGTAGGTGAACATCCAAGTCCGAAACATATATCTAATATATGCCAATATATCCAATATATTCCCTAATTTTTTTCCTCTGAATCAACTAAGCCTTGGCTTTGGCACAACAAGCTCAATGATTCTAGTTAAGCGGGACCCATTGACTTTGGAAAGCTTCGTAATCGATGTCGATGGACAAGAAGTGATCTTGACTTTGACCAACAAATCACAACTTGGACAAGACATGCGATATGGAACAAAGCCTTTATGATTCAAACACATCCGCGATGGACAAAGGTCTTGACTTTGACCAAAAAACCAGTGCCAATCTTGGATATTGAGAATGAATCACTCAATGGAAGGAAAACATTTAATATTTGTTGAGGGTTTTTCGCGTAATTGGCAACCAATTAATTATCTTTGATTAGGTATCATCATACACCCTTAAGCATGCATTATAAAAGCATAATAAGGCGCGATAAATAAATTAATAATGATATGTGAATGGATATTTAAAACATTTTGTTCCTAGAACAAATCTCTCCATTTCCTCTCCCCGACTAGCATTATTCTTACTTCTACCCAATTACATAACACTTCTAAAGAAACCTCATTTACATTGAGGAGAATATGTGAGAAGAGAAATACAAAGAATCAAGAGGTAATAGGCTGGACACGCAGCTCCAATTTAATAAATTCTAAATTTTTTACAACATTTCCAAAATTACCCTCACCCATCTAATATCCATCCGATATACATTATTCATACATCACATTCATGTATTCACACAAAGCATGTTATCAATCATCTAATCCAATTAATTAATCTTTGATTAATGACTATCCAATGTTCAAACAACGATTTGATTTGCGCGAGTCCAACTCGTTTTAAGAATAAGTACTCAAAGTGCCTATTCTTGAATTATATCGAACTATAATTTTAAATCCAATTTAATTTGTATTCAATACTAATTCTTTATTTAATTCCAAATTAAATAATTACACTTTTTAATGTGCCTTTGCGACTTAGATTCTAAATCTAATCTTTATAGGTCTCAAAGGCCCAATTAACATCCAATGTCAATTTAATTAAAGTACAATGGGCTTTCAATTAATTTATCAAGGCATGGACTTTGGCAACCAAAGCCCAATAAGGAATCACCCTTTGCCATAAAAATTATTTTGGCCCATTAGCCCAATTAAATTATAAAGGCCCAATTATCATATTTGGACTTTATGGAAATGGTTTTAGGCCCAATTGGATCCAACCAATTATCCTAAACCAAACTTGCCCAACCAAGCCCATTAAGCCCAAATACAACATTATTAGCCCAATTCCAAATTAAGCCAAATTAATTTAATCACAATTCCAAATATCATAATTATTAATTAAAGTGTATTGCACTAATTAATTATCTAAATTAACATTTTCAAAACATCAATTTAATTAATTAATCATTCATTATTATATTCAATTCATGTCCAACACAATTGAAACAAAATCAACTCATTACATGCTACTACATGTCACGACAATAATGGAGTTTTTTAATCAATTTTGATTTCAATCCAATTAAATCACAAATCAACTTATCAATTCATCTTAAACACATCCAATGGTCTAAAATCAAAATCACCATGACATTAGGGTTCATATCCCATTTGCCCAAGCCCCTCAATTTGGGGAAAATTAATCCAATTAATTTTTCTTCAATTTCATCATTGAATAACTCTAAGTTATTAACATACACGCATACTCAAACAAACAATTTGATCAAATCATGCTCAAATCAATTTTACCCAAATTTTAGTATATAAACCCTAATCAAATTTCATGCTCAATTTATGACTATGATACCATTGTTGGGTTTTATAGGTCAAACCAAGATCATATTAAGCATAAAATGGTGTGAATAAACAAATTAAAGTAGCGGAAATACTCACTTTGATCGGCTAAGAGGATGTAGGAGATAACAAAATTTCGCCTCCATGGAAGTTGCTCCAAGCTTCTCCTTTGATGTATGTTGAACTTCCATGCTTGATTCTTAAATTCCAAACTCATGGGAAAGGTTTCCCTATCACCTTTGTATGAATCTTTTAAGTGCTAGCTTAGGATGAATTTTGCAACAGAACTCTTCCTTATCATCATTGAAGTTCACGGCAAAGTGAACAAAGTTGAGAGAGTTGGGAGTTGCCATATTGGTGTGAAAGAGAGAGGAAGAAAAGTGATGATATGAAATGTATTTGATTTTCAAAAATCAAATTATCAAATACCAAAAGTTGGTATATGTCTTTCAAACATCAAGGTTGTGTAAACTACAAGCCACCAAAATCCACCAACTTATATCAACCAAAAGGTTAATAAAGTTGACTAGGTGATGTGATTTGTGTGGGCCCCACTTTAATTCAAAATTCGAGTGGGCCCGCAAACACATTCTGGGCTCAGGTTCGTTAATTCTGAATTAATGAATTTTCCGTTACGACGTAATTAAATCAAATTTAATTAAATAATTATGCCTAGCAAAATTACTATTCACGTCGGTCGCGAATTAATTCTAAATTAATTCGTTTGCCCGAATTAAAATCTAATTTTAATTCTGTTATGAAATCTAATTTCATTTAATATATCGAATATATTATTTTAATCGATTAATTCCAAATTAATCGTTCTCTCTCTTTTAATTGAATTTTATCCCAGATAAAATTCTCCGTAATTAATCCTAGATTAATTTTCTCTCTCTTCTAACTAATCCCAGATTAATTATGTTTGAGACATACGTCATCGGTGAATCTTCGGGAAGCGACCCATGAGATCCCTGGATATGTAGGAAGTAAATCCGGTCATCGGAGTATCCGAATACGTGCGTACCCAGTACCACGTTCTTAACCATTTACAAGACATGGTTGGCTTCAAGCAAAGCATCATGCCTTCCCAATTCCCAGAAATATTCTTTAAGGAATATATAATCTATGTCAGGCGTAGTATATGTAGTATTGCGTATTACGATCCAGTATCAGATGTCACATGTTAGGCCTGGGACTGGAATTGTGTCTGCCCCATACGAAGCACATATCGGATCTCTGGCAACTAGTCTCTTTAATCAGATAAAAATGACCTAGTCATATTATCCTGATCACTGCAGTACTTAAGAGTACTAGTTTCGTATCTTATGTGATCATCATCTCCATATGACTGAAGTGATACTTCCATCTTGACAACACACCCAATACACTACGATTCTCAATATACCCAGAACAGGCGTACACATAACCTATTAAAGCCCTGGATGACCAAAACCAAAGTATACTGATTGTCACAAGTATTAGCGATGGAAGTCTCAGGTTAAGACCAAATACACCTACCCTGATTCAGATTCCCATAGAAACATAATCATACTATCAATGGGATTCCGAGGGGTCTATCCAGAGCGAAGTTGCTTTCGTACCATCGGTAAACATAACCTCCCACAACGCGCACAAGTGCAATACTAGTCTATTCCGCATTATCGATGTCCAGTCTCGATAATACTACGACCAGGGATATTTAATGATTAAACCTTGGTGGATTAATATTGTCTCATATCTTATTAATCTGGTACTAATCATATGGACTTTTATCATTTATATATCTTGGTAATCTAATTGGAAATGATAAAAGAGAAATTTCCTTTGTCACATAGTTAATTTGTACAACAACACCATGTTCTGTACAAATAGTGATGCTATGGGTCATAATTGTCCAACACGGGGATGTTATAGGGTCAGGCACAATGGAAGGAGTGGTTCGGGAGAAATCATAACTTTATAATTTTTAAACTTACTTAATAAATTATTCAATATCCCATATGAATAATTCATTCATATTTCACATAAACATATTATACCCTATAAAATATAATGACATAAATAATTTAGAAAACATCGCGGAACTTTAAGAAAATATTTTTCCGCAGAATAGCATAAAACGCTTTTTTGGCCGAATCGACCAACCAATACACATGGGGGCTGCCCAGGTCAGCCTAAATAGTACTTGGGCAGTTCATGGGCTGCCCAAATGCTGACCAATTTACTGTCTGGACAGTCGTCACCCGGTAAGCCCGAAAGTCACCTGGTAATGTCGTTTTCACTATTTTCGCATATTTTCAATCCGAAACAATTTTCGGCAATTATTATAATGCCCAATACATATCCAATATATTTAAATAATATATTTTTCATCACTAAATTTCCATAATTTCCAGGTCTGACCAGAGATCAAAGATGATCATTTTTCATGTTTTAAATCCAATTTTCTCGACATTAATCATATTAATATTTACACTAAACAAATCCACCACCAATGAAGAACTCAAGAATAAATCTAGGAGTTACAAGAGTGGTCATAACAATCTAGAATGGCCACAAGTCATCAAATGATAAAATTGACCAAATATTACATTAATATTACTCAATCTAACTTCACACATGCATCTAGCCTCCAAATTCATCCTCCAAATCAAAAGCCCCAAAATTTAAGAAAAAAGAAACCCTAGAAAAATTCTAGATACTCAAGAACAAGAAATAAATTTTCTAAGCTTAAGAATATTAAAGATTACCTCAAAATCTCCTAATTTCCTTAAGCTTTCTTCTTGATTTGATCACTTTCTCTTAAGAAATATTTTGGGAGCTTTCTATGGAGAAGAATTTCAACCATGAAGGAGTTATGAAAGAGAAAATAAAATATTTCAGTGTATATACTATGGGTAACCTAACTTGGAGGCAATTTGGTCATTTTAAAAATTCATTTAATCAAATTAAAGAATCCAAATTCAATTTGATAACCATCATCTTAAATGTAAAAGTAAAAAATTTACACTTTAATCATTTCCAAATTTAAATATAATCTTAGATATTTTATATTTCAATTACTTTAATTATTTAACAATTAAATAATTACTTAAATATAAATATGTAAATATATGTATTATATGTACTTTAAAAAATACAAATACATATATTAATGATACATGTCAAATATCTCATTTGATAATTAATTAATGTGTATTTAATAAAATCATATATTAAATACAAATATACATTAATAAAGAAATGACCGAAATGCCCCTTATGCATGTATTTTTTGTTTAACCGTTAAACAATTCGAATTAACTTATTTAATCCGATGAAGTATTATGAATCATCTTTATTATTCATAACGTGTTGCCCAAGTGCTCCACGAGTACACTTCATATTGTGGGACTCTCTAAATTTAGGTTTATCCGTCACAGAATCAAATTTCGTGTCCATAATTCACCCACTCGAAAATTATGACGAGCACAGATAATCTCGCTAAACTATACAGTATTGGGAAGAAGCAGCGAGTGCACAGCAGAAAATTTAATAAATCAAATTATGATGCCGCTATCCCTTTGCCCAAGACCCATTTGTTTGGATTATTCTACAACCATAGGCATGTTATTATATATTCTAAGCATAAAAAACTCATAAAACATGAAAAGAACATAAACCTAAACATGTTAACTATCAGAAGAACTCTAATTAAAATAAAGAAAGAAAAAGACTTACTTGAACCGAACACTCCTACAGTCCTCCCTCCAATCTACAAGCTTTTCTCGAACTCAGCAAGCTCTTCCACGTTCCAAAGAACCACTCAAGTGTGTGGCCTCCAACGATGCACACCAAAGCCAAAACTCAACGGCAAGACTACGCCTTGAGTGCACAGGTATTTTGCCATTGGTGCTATCCTAGGCAAATACCTCAAAACTGTTGGGATGCGGCCGCGAGTGCACAGCGGAAAATAAAAATTATTATGCCGCTTTCCATTTGCCCAAGACCCATTTGTTTTTATTATTCTACAAGCATAGGAATGTTACTATATATTCTAAGCATAAAACTCATAACACATGCAAAGAACATAAATCTAAACATGCTAATTATCATAAGAACTCTAAATAAATAAAGAAAGAAAAATACTTACTTGAACCGTAGACTCCTCCAGTCCTCCCTCCAATATACAAGCTTTTCTCGAACTCAGCAAGCTCTTCCACGTTCCAAAGAGCCACCCAAGTGTCTGGCCTCCAAATACGCACACACCAAAGCCAAAACTCAACGGCAAGACTACGCCTTGATTGCACAGGTATTTTGCCATTGGTGCTAGCCTAGGCAAATACCTCAAAACTTTTAACTCGAGGTTCCTCTAGTCTATTAGACTTAAGGATCCTCAAAATCAGTGGCTCACTCTTAAACTTTAGAGTTGCTCACTTATATAAACCCTAGATATGAAAGGTTTGGTGTAAAAATTTGTGAAGAATTCTTTGGGTTTATATAGTGCTCCAAAGACAACAAAATTAATTAAGAATCCGATATGGGATAAAAGCTAATTTAATCTTAGCCATTAGATCTTAATTTAATGAGATTATAAAACCCTAATAAGAGTTTAGGCCGAATTGGAATTCAAAACAAATAACAAAAATTGTTTTTACTATTCATGTGAATAGTAATTTTTTTTTATTCCAATTCCCAAAGTGCCCCCTTCGTCATTCACCAATCCCTAAGCCACTATGGAACCTCATAAATGATCTGTTCAATAATTAAACACATTGAATCATTTATGAACAATTCCTACTGCAATCATATATGATGTTATATTTATATTGTGCACTGTTAACCATTGATTTCGACTTTGTTGTGTGTGACCTTTTGGGTTCCCCTCAAGTTGGACATGAAATAAATCGAGATAATTTAATCGAACATAAATTATCCTCCGATCAGATGGTCGTTCGATTTCAATGACCAAAGTTGACATCTAGCAACATGCCAAAGCCCCCAAATGAGAAGGAAAGATATATATACCCATTCTGTATGCAATTTACATATGATACGGTCCATCGCCTCACTGTATCCCCACCTATTGACCTAGGGTACGGAAAGCGTCTACCCATATGGTCAAAGGTATGATGTTGATATTGTCATGAATCGTCCTAACCCAAGAATCTCACATGATTCTTCCGCTGTGGCCACAGTCTAAAGCACTGATCACACATATCAACCCGTTAACTGGAATACTACTTCTATAAGAAAATATTATCCGAGAGAGTGGCGATTCTCTGTTGTATCTTTACAAACTTTATGTGTTTCAACAAATGACCCAATCATATACTTATGACCGGATCTTTTGAACCGAGGAAGGAGAATGTCAAAGTTATTTGATCCACACATAAGATTTTAAGGACCTCAAGTCAAAGGACTAGTCATATAATCGATACATGAAAGTTCTCACAGACATATGGGATAAACACTTCATATGAAAACTTTCGGCGGTCAGTTTGATGGACATGAGCAACTCATGCATCCATGTGATACACCAAGCGGACGGATCTCCTATAGTAGCCTATGAGATCGGCTACCCCACTTAAGGGCGGATCATATCATCATGCTAGTCTCTCCGCTTTGTGAACGCCCAGATTATTCACAAAACTATGACTAGGAACATTTAAGAGTAATGATTCTCATAAGGCGTGGAAGCCATCATCTTATTACTCCAAGGGCTTTATTACAGTGTTGATGATTCATATAAGTTATGTAAGACACATATAATAAAGATTGCCATTTTATTAATTAATGAAAATATTACAAATACATATACATATAGCCCATCCACAAGTTGGGTATAGGGCATATCCCTAACAATCTCCCACTTGCACTATAGCCAACTAGTATGAATCTGGACACCATACTCTTGGGTGTGCCTATCATGCTTTTGTTCAGTCAGCCCTTTAGTCAGAGAATCTGCAAGATTATCTTATGTGGGTATTTTCTCTATAATAATTTCTTTTCTCTCAACAATCTCCCTGATGAGATGAAATCGCCTGAGTACATGTTTGGATTTCTGGAGGGACCTTGGTTCATTTGATTGAGCAATGGCACCCGTGTTGTCACAGTACATCGTGACACCATTCTTTATCGCGGGAAGCACTTCTAGCTCCGTGATGAACTTCTTTATCCAGACTGCTTCTTTAGTAACCTCAGATGTTGCAATATAGTCGGCTTTAGTTGTGGAGTCCGATGTAGTTGACTACTTTGAGCTTTTCCAACTGACAGCACCGCCATTCAAAGTAAACAGATATCCTGTTTGTGATCTGCTGTCATCCCTATCGGTCTGAAAGCTCGCATCACAGTAACCAATGACTTTCATCTCAGAAAAATCTCCGTATGTCAAAAATACATCCTTAGTTCTTCTCAGATACTTGAGGATTATTTTGACAGCTGCCCAGTGTTGCTCATCAGGATTTGCCTGATACCTGCTCGTTATGCTAAGAGCATAAGAGACATCAGGTCTTGTACATAGCATGGCGTACATGATCGATCCTATTGCTGAAGCATAAGGGATCATACTCATACGCTCTCTATCTGAAGGAGTATGTGGACATTGGTGCTTAGATAATTTGATTCCATGACAAGTAGGTAAATTACCTCTTTTGGAATCTTCCATTTTGAATCTTTTCAAAACTTTATCTATGTACGTAGATTGAGAAAGTCCTAACAACCTTTTAGATCTATTATGGTAGATCTTAATGCCGAGGATGTAGGCTGCTTCTCCCAAATCTTTCATGGAGAAATTATGAGATAATCATTACTTGGTGGCTTGCATCATGGGAATATCATTCCCGATGATTAATATGTCATCGACATATAATACAAGAAATACAACAGCACTCCCACTACTTTTCCTGTAAACACAAGGCTCGTCTACATTTTTGATGAAGTCAAATTCTTTGATTGTCTCATCAAATCGTATATTCTAACTTCTTAAGGCTTGCTTGAGTCCATAAATGGATCGTTTAAGCTTGCATACTTTATTATGATCATCCTTAGATGCAAACCCCTCAGGTTGTGTCATATAGACTTCCTCTACGAGGTTCCCATTAAGGAAAGCTGTTTTGACATCCATCTACCAAATCTCATAATCAAAGTGTGCAGCTAGTGCCAGTAAAATTTGAATGGACTTTATCATTGCAACAGGCGAGAAGGTTTCGTCATAGTCAATTCCTTAGATTTTTCTATAACCTTTCGCCACCAACCTAGCCTTATAGGTTTGGATGTTGCCTTCTGCATCAGTTTTATGCTTGTAAATCCACTTGCAGCCTATTGGTTTTATCCCTTCAGGTGCATCTACCAAATGCCAGACTTGATTCTGATACATGGAGTCTATTTCGGATTTCATGGCCTCAAGCCACTTGACTTAATCAATGTCACGCATTACTTCGTCATAACTGGTAGGATCATCATTATCAATGACCTGATCATGTTCCTCATCAATATGGAAACCATATCTTTCAGGCTCATGTCTTTCCCTACTAGACCTTCTGAGTTCATAACCTTGTGGTTATTCCGTTGCTGCCCTTTTGAGGGGCCTGGGGTTTAGTTCTATGTTAGTTTGTTCTTCTCGTACCTCATCGAGGTCAAGTCTACTCCCACTATATTTCTTGAGAAGGAATTCATTCTCTAGAAATTTAGCATTTTGTGAGACAAATGTTCTTTGTTAATTTGGGACGTACAACACGTATGCTCTTGAGTTCAAGGCATATCCTACAAACTTACATTTAACTGCCCTATCATCTTATTTTTTAGTTTGTGTAAGCTTGATATATGCGTCACATCCCCAAATTCTTAGATAACTAAGACTAGGACGTTTCCCATACCATAACTCATATGGTGTTTGACTAATAGTCTTGGAAGGAACTTGGTTTAGTAGTAGAGTTGCAGTTTCTAAAGTAAGACCCCAAAATGAAAAAAGGTAGATCCGTGCCTGGCATCATTGATCGAACCATATCTAATAATGCCTGATTTCTCCTTTCGGAGACCCCATTATGTTGTGGAGTTTGCAGAGGAGTCCACTGGGAAACAATGCCATTTTCTCTCAATTAATCTTGAAATTCGTTGCTTAAGTATTCACCACCTCGGTCAGACCTTAATGACTTAATACTTTTATTAAGCTGGTTTTCTACTTCAGCCTTAAAGTCTTTGTATTTCTCAAAGGCTTCAGATTTGTACCGCATAAGGTACACATACCCATATCGTGAATGATCATCGATAAAGGTGATGAAGTAGGAGAATCCACCTCTAGCGGTGACTGACATTGGTCCGCATACATCAGAGTGTATGAGTTCTAATGTCTCCGCTGCACGTTGTCCTTTACCTTTGAAGGGTAATTTGGTCATTTTACCCAGTAAACAAGACTCACAAGTTCCATAAGGTTTATATTTAAAGGGTTTGAAATACCCATCCTTATGTAGCTTAGTTAATCTTGTTTCATTGATATGACTTAAGCGACTGTTCCATAGAAGTGATTCATTGAGATTATTCGAGTTAACATTGTATATATTAGAGGTTCAACATTATTTGTTAGTTTGTAAGACATAGATACCATTATTCAAAATACCATCTCCATATTTTATTTCATTGAAATAAATAGAACATTCATTACAACTTATTAGGCATGAAAAGCCTTTATTACATAAAGAAGAAATTGAAATGATGTTCTTTACTAGAGAAGGTACATAAACATAATCTTCTAAGTCTAAAACTAAGCCATTCAGCAAAACTAATTAATAAGTCCCCACGCACAATGCAGCCAGTTTTGCTTCATTACCCATGCGTAGGTTAACCTCCCCATGATTGTTGGACAATTATGACCCATAGCATCACTATTTGTACAGAACATGGTGTTGTTGTACAAATTAACTATGTAACAAAAGAAATTTCTATTTTATCATCTGTAATTAGATTACCAAGATACATAAATGATAAAAGTCCATATGATTAGTTCCGGATTAATAAGATATGAGACAATATTAATCCATTAAGGTTTAATCATTAAAACATCTCTAGTCATAGTATTATCGAGATTGGATATCGATAATGCAGAATAGACTAGTATTGCACTTGTGCGCGTTTTGGGAGCATAACAACATAGTTCTCATATATTTAAGTATTCGATACTTATGCAAGTGTGATAGGAGGTAGTGTTTACCGATGGTACGGAAACAGCTTCGCTCTGGATAGACCCATCGAAATTCTATTGGTAGTATGACTATGTGTCTATGGAAGTCAGAATCAGGGTAGGTGTATTTTGTCTTAACTTGAGACTTACATCGCTAATACTTGCGACAATCAATATACTTTGGTTTTGGTCATCCAGGGCTTTAACAGGTTCTGTGTACGCCTCTTCTGGGTATATTGAGAATCGTAGTGTATTGGGTGTGATGTCAAGATGGAAGTATCACTCCAGTCATATGGAGATGATGGTCACGTAGGATACGGAACTGGTGCTCTTATATGCTACAGCTATCGGGATAATATGACTAGGTCATGCTTATCCGAATATAGAGAATAGTTACCAAAGATCTGATATGTGCTTCGTACGCGGCAGACACAATTCCACCCCCAGGCTTTGGATGTGACATCCGATACTGGATCGCAATACGCAATACTACGTATACTACGCCTAATATAGATTACATATTCCTTTAAGAATATTTCTGGAGAATTGGGTAGGTACGGTGTTTTGCTAGAGCCAACTATGTCTTGTAAATCGGTAAAAATATAGTACTATGTACGTACGTGTTCGGATAAAAACATAGTAAGGTTAATAATGAGTCGCTCTGAGCTACCATTTTCCTTCAAGGGATACACATTAAACAGTGCAAAACTTATTTTGAATAAGGTTCCATAAAAATCTGTTAGACAGACTTCATATTAGATATTAACAGGAAAGAAATAGGGTTTTCTCATTCCTGAAGATTTGGGTATGCTAGGCATAAGTTTGGATGATACCAAACTAGAACCCAAATCGGATAAATGCCTAATTTGTAGGTTATCCTAGGGAAACCAAAGTATAGTACTTATACAACTCACAAAAGAACAATGTAATTATTGCTCGCCATGCGGTTTTCCTAAGAGGAATACCTATATGCAGTGGTAAGTGGGAGGAAAGTAAAACTCGATGAAAATCAGAGTAATACTGTTCAAGGCAACGAATCCTTAACGGAACACAAATAGTTCATCAAGGATGAAACTGTACCACAATCTTCGAATACACAATAACCGCGTAAGTCGGAGAGAGTCAGAAAACAACCTGGGAGGTATGGGTTTCTGATCTCACCTCATTAAGATGACAATCTTATTGAAGAAGACGAACCGACTACGTATGAGGAAGTGATACAAGGTATCGACTCCCTATCATGGCAAAGTGCCATGATGTCCGAAATAGATTCCATGTATACCAACCAAGTTTGGACACTGGTTGTTATACCGGAAGGCATTGTGCCTATTGGTACTGTATGAGTCATCAAGGAAGACATACATGGATGGCAGCGAACCAACGTACAAAGCTAGGCTTGTAGCGAAAAAGTATCGTTATCAACATTGTGTCGATTAGGACGAAACCTTTTACTCGTTGCCATGGTTAAATCCATTTGGATAATGCTTGCTTATGCTGCATGTTTCATTCATGAAATATGGCAGCTGAACGTCAAAAATCGATTTCCTTAAACGAAAACCTTTTAGAGAATGTTAACGACATCCTGATGATTTTGTCGTACCAAAACAAGCAAACAAGGTTTGCAAGTTAATTTGATCCATTTATGGATTGAAGCAAGCATTACGTTCTTGGAATTATCGTTTTGATGTAATCATAATGGTGTATGATTTAATTCAAAATGAAAATGATTCTTGTGTATATAAGGAGGTTTGTGGGAGCACACTGACAGTGATTGTCCTAAATAATGATGATATATTATTTCTTGGAAATGACATTCCCGTAATAAAATCAGTGAAAGCTTGGCTTTCATGAAAAAAAAAGTCTTCATAGAATACTTGGGAGAGACAACCTTTATTCTAGGAATAAAGATATACTGGGATAGATCTAAAAGTTGTTGACATTCTCTGAGTACTCGTACATTGAAATATATGTACGCAACCTGGTGTCTCATATGCTTTGAGCATATGGAGTCACAATCAGGCCAATCCAAGTGATAGTCACTGGATTGATGTTAAGAACATCCTTAAGTATCTTAGATGAACTAAAGATGTTTTCTTGAGCTATGGAGAATGAGAACTTGAAGTGACTGGGTTCACTGCTGCAAGTTTCCTAACCGACAAAAACGACTATAAGTCGACATAAGGGTACTATATAGTTTGAACAACAGAATAGTGAGCTGGAAATCTCCCAATCAAGAAACTGTTGCCGAATAAACAACAAAAGTGGAATATTGTTGCAGCTGAGGCAACAATAGAAGCACTTTGGATCTTAATAATCCTAATTAGATTATGAGTAGTTCTGTTAGCAGCTGAGCTAGGCTACAACACAGGCTAAAGAATTAATGGTCTCATCAACGATCCAAGTATATACTTCAACTATTAATCTGTTTCATTCGGATCATACATCGTGGCGATATGATGATCAAATAAATCACATCAGATGATAACATTGCAAATCCGCTGATGAAAGCATATTTTCTCAGCAGAAGTTTGAGCGAACCGTACATAGTTCAAGTGTAAGACACTTGAGTGAATGGCTATAGGCAAAGTGGGAGATTGTTGGACAATTATGACCCATAATATCACCATTTGTACAAAAAATGGTGTTGTTGTACAAATTAACTATGTAACAAAGGAAATTTCTCTTTTATCATTTATAATTAGATTACCAAGATATATAAAAGATAAAAGTCCATATGATTAGTTCCGGATTAATAAGATTTGAGACAATATTAATCCATTAACGTTTAATCATTAAAAAATCCCTAGTCGTAGTATTATCGAGATTGGACATCGATAATGCGAAATAGACTAGTATTGCACTTGTGCGCGTTGCGGGAGCATAACAGCATAGTTCTCATATATTTAAGTATTGGATACTTATGCAAGTGTGATAGGAGATAGTGTTTACCGATGGTACGGAAACAGCTTCGCTCTGGATAGACCCCTCAGAATTCCATTGGTAGTATGAATATGTGTCTATGGAAGTCCGAATCACGGTAGGTGTATTTGGTCTTAACCTGAGACTTACATCGTTAATACTTGCGACAATCAATATACTTTGGTTTTGGTCGTCCAGGGCTTTAACAGGTTCTGTGTATGCGTCTTCTGGGTATATTGAGAATCGTAGTGTATTGGGTGTGATGTCAAGATGGAAATATCACTCCAGTCATATTGAGATGATGGTTACGTAGGATACGGAACTGGTGCTCTTATATGCTGCAGCTATCGGGATAATATGACTAGGTCATGCTTATCCGATTATAGAGACTAGTTACCAGAGATCTGATATGTGCTTCGTACGGGGCAGATACAATTCCAGCCCCAGACCTTGCATGTGACATCCGATACTGGATCGCAATACGCAATACTATGTATACTACGCCTGATATAGATTACATATTCCTTTAAGAATATTTCTGGAGAATTGGGTAGGCACGGTGCTTTGCTAGAAGCCAACCATGTCTTGTAAATCGGTGAAAATGTAGTACTAGGTACGTACATGTTCAGATAGTCCGACGACCGGATTTACTACCAACATATTCGGGGATCTCATGGGTCGCTTCCCGAAGATTCACCGATGACGTATGACTCGCACATAATTAATCTGGGATTAATTAGTAGAGAGAGAAAATTAATCTATGATTAATTACAGAGATATTTTATCTGGGATAAAATACTATTTAAAGAGAGAAAACGATTAATTTGGAATTAATCGATAAAATAATATATTCAATATATTATACGAAATTAGATTTCGACGCGGAATTAAAATTAGATTTTAATTCGGGCAAACAAGTTAATTTAGAATTAATTCGCTAGCGACGTGAATAGTAATTTTGCTAGGCATAATTATTTAATTACGTCGCAACGGAAAATTCGTTAATTCGGAATTAGCGAACCCGAGCCCGGGAGTGTTTGCGGACCCACTCGCATTTCGAATCAAGTGGGGCCCACATGTCACATCAGTTGTCACATCACTTGTCACTTTAGTTACTTTTGGTGATGGGTTTTGGTGAGAATGATGATAGCTTGTAATTCATTCAAGTTGATGGCATGAATGACTAATACCAAATATTTGGTATATCATTTTAATTTTTTTTTTGAAATCAAAAATTACACAACACACTTCTATTCTCCTCTCTCCCTCTCACGGCCTTGGTGCCATTTTCTCTCAAAGTTCTTGGCTTGGCCGAGAACAAGAAGAAGCAAAAGGGAAATTTTGTGACAAAATTTCCAAGGTGCTAGCACACTAAAGGAGTCCTACAAAGGTGATAGGGAAACCCATTCATGAGCATGGAATCACAAATCAAAGCTTGGAGATTGAAGATCATCCATGGAGGAGCTTGGCCGAATCTTGGAGGAGCACAAAAGGGGCTAGGACGAATACATAATAGAAATTTTTTGTGTTCATCGCATCGCAAAGCCGATCAAAGTGAGTATTTCTGCAACTTTACTTTGTTGTATTCGCACATTTCATTCGCTTAATTGATCTTGGTTTGACCTAGAAAACCCAACAATGACGAAGTCTCATACTGTTTCTCAGGCCCTGCACATTGTTACACAAGTGAGTCCCACAACCGGTGTCAAGCACCCAAGTAGAAGGTTCGGAGTTTTGAGAATATAGTTCAATCAATACAACATACCTGAAGCATTGGGCTTCTTGGCCTCTTGGGCTTCCCTAGCTTCCTTAGCTTTCAAGGATCTGCAGTCTTTCTTCCAATGACCCTTCTTTCCACAAAAGAAACATTTCCCCTTTCCCTTTTTCTTCTCCACCTTACCATTGGGCTTTAGATGATCAGGAGCCTTGGCCTTGCCCTTATTTTTCTTTGGGCCTCGTGGCTTCAGGTCTGTACCTGTAAGCATGAAGGAGATTTATATTTATTAGCCTTAAAGGTAATAAATCTCTAAGTTCGTCACGGAATAATTAATTAGCTAAGGGATAAGCAACACACTCTCTATTTCTTAGAAAGACTCTAGATGCTTGCACCCTAAAATACTCATGCCAATTCTAATCATACATAGAATCATCAAGCATATGAGTTTTAATATGTTGGAATTATTTTAGGCATTAAATAACTTTGATTAATATTTAATTATGATATTATATTTTATTTTATTCAAATAAATATACTATTCACGTTTTTCAGCAGACGCGTGAACTTTAAATGTAATTTCACAATACAAATCTTAACCAAATCATGCACTACCTGTGCCTAAAATTACGCTCAGGGTGTTAGCTTTCCAATAAACTTTTAAACACCCAATTTGGAGTTCAAACGAGTGAGAACTAATCAAAACCAAAATGGCGCGCTGATACCACTGTTTGGAAGCGGCCGCGAGTGCGCAACGGAAAATAAAAATTATTATGTTGTTTTTCCTATGCCCAAGACCCATTTGTTTTTATTATTGTACACGCCTAGGAATGTTACTATATATTCTAAGCATAAAGTTCATAAAACATGCAAAGAACATAAACCTAAATATGCTAACTATCATAAGAACTCTAAATAAAATAAAGAAAGAAAAAGACTTACTTGAACCGTAGACTCCTCCAGTCCTCCCGCCAATCTACAAGCTTTCCTCGAACTCAGCAAGCTCTTCCACGTTCCAAATAGCCACCCAAGTGTGTGGCCTCCAAAGATGCACACACCAAAGCCAAAACTCAACGGCAAGTCTACGCCTTAAGTGCACGGGTATTTTTCCCTTGGTGGTAACCTAGGCAAATACCTCAAAACTTTTAACTCGAGATTCCTCTAGTCAATTAGACTTAAGGATCTTCAAAATCAGTGGCTTACTCTTAAATTTTAGAGTTGCTCACTTATATAAATCCAAGATATGAAAGGTTTGATGTAAAAATTTGTGAAGAATTCTTTGGGTTTATATAGTGCTCCAAAGACAACAAAATTAATTAAGAATCTGATGTGGGATAAAAGCTAATTTAATCTTAGCCATTGCATCTTAAATTAGTGGTTTAATGAGATTATAAAACCCTAATGGGCCGAAATGAAATTCAAAACAAATAACAAAAAAAAAACACATTACTATTCATTTGAATAGTATTTTTTTTTTAATTCCAATTCCCAAAGTGCCCCCATCGTCATTCACCAATCCCTAAGCCACTATGGAACCTCATAAATGATATGTTCAATAATTAAACACATTGAACCATTTATGAACAATTCCTACAGCAATCTTATATGCTGTTATATTTGTATTGTGCATTGTTAACCATTGATTTTGACGTTGTTATGTGTGACCTTTTGGGTTCCCCTCAAGTTGGAAATGAAATGAATCGTGATAATTTAATCGAACATAAATTATCCTCCGATCAGAGGGTCGTTCGATTTCAATGACCAAGGTTGACATCTAGCAACATGCCAAGGCCCCCAAATGCACCCATTCTGTATTCGATTCACATATGATACGGTCCCTCGCCTCACTGTATCCCCACCGTTTGACCAAGGGTATGGAAAGTGTCCACCCATATAGTCAAAGGTATGATGTTGATAGTGTCATGAATCCTGCTAACCCAAGAATCGCACATGATTCTTCCGCTACAGCCACAGTCTCAGGCACTGATCACACATATCAACCCGCGAATTGGAATACTACACGTATATGAAAATATTATCCGAGAGAGTGGTGATTCTCTGTTGTATCTTTACAAACTTCATGTGTTTCAACAAATGACCCAATCATACCCTTATGACCGGATCTTTTGAACCGAGGAAGGAGCATGTCAAAGTTATTTGATCCACAAATAAAATTGTAAAGACCTCAAGTCTAAAGACTAGTCATACAATCGATACATGAAAGTTCTCACAGACACATGGGATAAACACTCCATGTGAAAACTTTCGATGGTCAGTTCAATGGACACGAGCAACTCATGCATCCATGTGATACACCAAGCGGACGAATCTCCTCTAGTAGCCTATGAGATCGGCTACCCTACTTAAGGGCGGATCATATCATCATGCTAGTCTCTCCACTTTGTGAATGCCCAGATTATTCACAAAACTATGACTAGGAACGTTTAAGAGTAATGATTCTCAAAAGGCGTGAAAGCCATCATCTTATTACTCCAAGGGCTTCATTAAAGTGTTTGATGATTCATATATGATATGTAAGACACGTATAATAAAGATTGCCATTTTATTAATTAATGAAAATATTACAAATACATGTACATATAGCCCATCCACAAGTTGGGTATAGGGCATATCCCTAACAATCTCACACTTGTACTATAGCTAACTAGTATGAATCTGGACACCATAATCTCGGGTGTGCCTATCATACTTTTATTGAGTCAGCCCTTTAGCCAGAGAATCTGTAAGATTATCCTCAGTGGGTATTTTCTCTATAATAACTTCTTTTCTCTCAACAATCTCCCTGATGAGATGAAATCACCTGAGTACATGCTTGGATTTCTGGTGGGACCTTGATTCCTTTGATTGAGCAATGGCACCCATGTTGTCACAGTACATTATGACGTCATTTTTTATCGCGGGAAGCACTTCCAGCTCCGTGATGAACTTCTTTATCCAGACTGCTTCTTTAGCTGCCTCAGATGCTGCAATATACTCGGCTTCAGTGGTGGAGTCCGATGTAGTTGACTGCTTGGAGCTTTTCCAACTGACAGCACCGCCATTCAAAGTAAACAGATATCTTATTTCCGATCTGTTGTCATCCCTATTGGTCTGAAAGCTTGCATCACAGTAACCAATGACTTTCATCTCAGAACATTCTCCGTATGTCAAGAATACATCCTTAGTTGTTCTCAGATACTTGAGAATTATTTTGACAGCTGCCCAATGCTGCTCACCAGGATTTGCCTGATATCTGCTCATTATGATAAGAGCATAAGAGACATCAGATCTTGTACATAGCATGGCGTACATGATCGATCCTATTGCTGAAGCATAAGGGATCCTACTCATACGCTCTCTATCTGAAGGAGTATGTGGACATCACTCCTTAGATAATTTGATTCCATGACAAGTAGGTAAATTACCTCTTTTGGAATCTTCCATTTCAATCTTTTCAAAACTTTATCTATGTATGTAGATTGAGAAAGTCCTAACAACCTCTTAGATCTATTACGGTAGATCTTAATGCCGAGGATGTAGGCTGCTTCTCCCAAATCTTTCATGGGGAAATTCTGAGATAACCATTGCTTGGTGGCTTGCATCATGGGAATATCATTACCGATGATTAATATGTCATCGACATATAATACAAGAAATACAACAGCACTCCCACTACTTTTCCTGTAAACACAAGGCTCGTCTACATTTTTGATGAAGTCAAATTCTTTGATTGTCTCATCAAATCGTGTATTCAAACTTCTTGAGGATTGCTTGAGTCCATAAATGGATAGTTTAAGATTGCATACTTTATTATGATCATCCTTAGATGCAAATCCCTCAGGTTGTGTCAAATAGACTTCCTCTACGAGGTTCCCATTAAGGAAAGCTGTTTTGACATCCATCTGCCAAATCTCATAATCAAAGTGTGCAGCTAATGCCAATAAAATTCGAATGGACTTTATCATTGCAACAGGGGAGAAGTTTTCATCATAGTCAATTCCTTGGATTTGTCTATAACCTTTCGCCACCAACCTAGCCTTATAGGTTTGGAAGTTGTCTTCTGCATCAGTTTCATGCTTGTAAATCCACTTGCAGCCTATGAGTTTTATCCCTTCTGGTGCGAAATCACACGCGTAATATGCAAATGCACGAATCGTTCAAGTAGTATAAAAATTATCGATCCCACGAGGACTTAAAACCTAAGCTATTAATTTTTATGCGGCCAAATGATTACTAGTATCTAACAGATTGATTGATTGATTGGGTGATGACTTTAAATTTGAAAACAAGTGAATAAAATTGCGCAAAAGTAGGTTGAGGAAAATTCAAATTTATAAAACTATCCATGGTTGTGATTTCTTCCAATATCATTTTAAAGATGTAGTGGTTATTTAATGTTTGTGTAATATATCGGTTAACTAACTTGGAAGACGAAATTATACAAAAGCCTCTGTCGATGGTCAGGTGAAAATACCCAGTTTAACCCAATTAAACCATAAGTCTATGTCAACCAAATTACCTGGATTCATTAAGTTTAATTTCCAATTATGGCTACCCCCGTCCGACAGGTATATGTCTATCCTGTAAGGAAATCTATTAAAGGGTTATTTGTCCTCAAGGAAGATCGTGGGCTACTAAGTCTAAGGCTGAAACCTAAAATTTCTTTGTCAAGTTTATTTTAGATTTACCAGATCAATCTTATTAGTAGCCAGATAACAAGACGCATTAAGCTTAAGACTTAATAAGTAAACCTTAAAATTACCCAAACTATAAAATAACCCATTATAAACCGGTGATATTAAAATTCATCACAACCCCAAATAACTAACTTAGTTCCGACACATAACTCGGGCTAATAAAAACTTAAAAATAAAATACATAAAGTGAAATGCTGAAAAGTAAATGCGGTAAAGTAAATACTGAAAAGTAAAATTGCAATAAAATAAAATGCTAGGGTTAAAGGATCTACTTTTACCACTACTATTTTAGATATCTCCTTTAATATAATATATTAATTTGTGATAACATTACCAACCAGCCATATAGGCGGTAACCTGATTAAGTCAAATTAAGTACGACCTGCCATAAAGGCGGTATCAATATTTGTCCATAAACCAGCCATATAGGCGGTAAATTACCAAACGACCAACCATGCGGTATCCATGCTTAGTCAGATTAAAACCAGTTTATAATTGATTACCAACCGACTAATATAGCGGTATCCTTGTTAAGTCAAATTTTAAATAGTGAATATATTATAATTAAGGGAGATTAATCTAAATAGCAGTAATAAAAGTTTTACCTTTCACCATAGCAGGGGGAAGTTACCTCCTCATCGCTGAATAGTAAAAAGTGAAAAAGTAAAGAAAGTAAATTATTATTACCAAAAGTAACTAAAAATTAATTACAAAACTGAAATTTAAGGAAAACTAGATACAAGCTCCTTATTTACATTAGAGAATTCAAAGAGGAAGGTACATCTGAAATCAGAAGAATGAGCTGAATTTATAGTCCTCGGTGGTGGTGACGAGTCGTGACGCGCGTGATTAGCAACGTGGAACACGGAGAGCTCGACACATGGTAATTGATAAGGTGATAAGGTGACACGTGGCAGAGGCGGTTGGGAGCTGAATGATTGAGCTGACGTGGCAATGATGTGGCGACACGTGGCGCTGGTGATTGTAGGCACCGTAGGATTACGACACGTGGCGCGCAGTGATTGGCTGATGATGATGTGTCGGTGATATGGCAAAGTTGAATCGATCTTCTGCTGACATGGTGATGACGTGGCTAACACGTGGGGTGACACGTGGCAATGGCGATTGTCGGCACCATAGGATGATGACACATGACACGACGCACATTAGCAGATGGGTTGTGATGTTGACACGTGACAAGACGCACGTTACCAAAGTCAAACTACTCAGATTCTGACACGTGTCCCCGACGCATGTTAGCATGGAGCAGCACACATTAGGCGTCGCGACGCGCAAAATGATGATTTTGTCCTTTTTGTCCTTTTTCACTATTTTAGCCCCAAATCACCTCCAGAATGTCCTGAAACTTTATTTATCTACAAAATAACACAAAACACATCAAAATATTCACAAAACTCAAGAATATATTCAAAATATTAGGTCAAATGAGTGGGAAATAGTGATACATTTACCACTCATCACACCCCCAAACCTAACATTGCTAGTCCTCGAGCAAAATATAAAATCATAAAAATAAAATTAAGCTAAGCCACTTTCGTAGGGATCACGGCTGCATTTAGCATATGCAACAAGCCTTTAAACCCCTAGGTGTCCCTAGTGGACGAGTTGTAGTCTCGTGAGGGTTTACAGCAATGATACCCACAAATATTTTACAAAAGTAAAAAGATAGTAAAACTAATGCCCACAAAAGCAAAAAGACAAGAGAAAATATAATAAAGAAGTTAGTGACTAATCGAGTGAAACTTCTACTCCAAGTCACTAGTTGTTTTCTTTCTTTCTAAATTACCGAATAAGTAAATTCTCTGATTATATTTACCATTCTCCATATACACAACCAACAAAATATTAATCAACTCATTTTTGCCCACAACAGTCACAAGTGCAGTTGATAAGAGAGTAATATTTTTATCCTAAAGTTTTATCAGAATTCACACCTTTTTTGCAGCAATGGAATAATTTTTCTGATTTTTTTTTCTGATTTTTTCTTTGATTTTTGATTTTTTTTTTATATACAATATCTTCAGTCTATGTAGCGAGCTTTAGGCCAGTGACTCCCAAACCAGTTGGCTTTAGGGCACCAGGTGTTAAGACACCCCTACAGACTTAATTACTCAGACTTCAAATATATATTTTTGCAACATCCTTGATCCATGTAGTGAGCTTTGGGCCAGTGACTCCCAAACCAGTTGGCTTTAGGGCACTAGATGTTAAAACACCCTTTCAGACTTAATAACTCGGATCTCAGATATGTTTTTTTTTAATCCATCACTACTTATAGATGCTTCCTCCAATTAAACTAAAGCACTGAATATTACAAACTTTTCAATTATAGCTCATGTCCATATGTTACCATGCATGTTGATAATATCTATCAACTGAGCATATGAAGATCCATTTTAGTCAGTATTATGAAGAATTCACAAATTAAATAATTTAAAAGGAAATAAATAAAAATTAACTTGTTCAGAAATATGTTTGAGATACGTCTAAGGAGTGGAAACTCCTTACACAGCTATCTCTTACCATTTCACCCGATTAATCAAATTAAAAACACAAAACACAAAATATATTTTTTAATTTTTTTGTAAAATTTTTCAATTTGTTTTTGTATTTTTCGAAAAATTTTGGACTAAAAAAAAATTTAAAATACAAACAAGATACTAATCAACTATTCCCCACCCCAAACCTAAATGAGACATTGTCCCCAATGTCTTAAACAGTAGAAGAAGAGTTTAGAATATAGTACCTGGCTAGCTGAAATTTTACATCTAAATGGGAAATTTAAAGGTTAAGATCCAGATTTATCCGACGTTTCTTACCACGATATCATCATACCATTTTATCTTGGAAAGGATATGGTCAATTTGTGGTTCATAGGCTAAGATTTGGTCAATTAAATCCTGGGCAGTTATGGCAGTGAAGAGGAGTTATTTTAAAGGTTTTGACACGAACCCATTTCTCCGAGCATCAACAAGAAATACACAAAGAAAATCATAAAATCCATCTACGTTGAACAATCCAATTGGTTTCTGGTGAATGTTCAAGTTTGCCCAAGATAGCACTGTAAAAGTCTCCTTCAACGTACCCAAACCACCTGGCAAATCAATAAAAACATAAGCACATTTAATCATTTCCACCAGTCATTCAAACATACCTGGCACGATCAGTTCTTCTCCGTTTGACGATCCTATAAGATCCGCCTCTGCCAAGGGTTTTGGGATGATTCCCAGAACTTGACTACCTCCATCATGTACGGCCATTGAAATGATCCCCATTAGTCCAAGATTGCCTCTGCCATATACTAGGTGCATATTCTTCTCATCTATGACTTGCTCAATTCATGTGTTGTTGCTACGTATTGTGGCTTAGTACCAACACTAGCAACGCAAAACACAAAGATGTTTTCAACTCGTCCTCTTGAAGTGGCTTCCATTTTTATCTGGACGCCTTCAAAAGTGCAATGATGAATTAAATTTATAACACCTGAAAAGGGTGAGTAAAAATAATAGCACTAGTACCTGCCAAATAATAATTATTAGTAAAACAGTAAAATAAATCGTGATAGTCAAAAAGGTCTGGATCTTGTTGGAGAAAATAAAAAAAAAACAACAAAACACATCACAATTATTAGGAAAAGACAAAGAGATAGAATATTTACAAGAAAAGTAGCCGCTTGATTGACGTCTATGCATCAGGGACAAGCTTCCCAACCAATTTTCTTATAAATTGGCAAACAGGGTCTTTTTGAGTCAGATTCCTGAAACTTAACGGTTGTCTTTCTTTTTGGAATTGTGTATGTAATTTGCAGATGGCTATATGAACATATCCACTGGGATGAGTCTCAAGAGTCAAAGATATATCATCTAAAGACTCATTTCTCAAGCCATCCCTAATGAATTTAATTTTATCTTCGCGATTATCAGACACCATTCCTAAAGAACGACAACGAGTATTGCAATTCCAGTGTGCACATTTATAACAAACACCCATTTGCTTAGCTCTACGTTTCATTGCATAGGTGCTTCTTCCAAAACCAGGCAAATAAGAATTATAAGAATCAGAGTACTCACCTGCTAATCGGACCCGTGCTTCAATAATCCAACAAATATCAGTAGAAATACCTTTGATCGTCAGTAGTCTCATCCGTTCCAAGTGAGCTTTGTAAACTTTCATCAGAGATTTTTTAGGGAGAGAAAGGAATTGCTTGTGAAGATTTATGAGAGCTTCTTCCATCGTGAAATGACTTTACCTGCATAAATTAAACACACAAAAATAAAACACACCAGATCATAATATATACATAAATTGCATGGGTTGCCTCCCTGCGAGCGCTAAGTTTAACGTCGTCAGTTAGACGTGACTTCTCGAACGTTAAGCTGGATCTGAAAGTGTGATGCTAGCAACATGCCAAGGCCCCCAAATGAGAAGGAAAGATATATATATATACCCATTATGTATGCGATTTACATATGATACGGTCCATCACCTCACTGTATCCCCACCGTTTGACCTAGGGTATGGAAAGTGTCTACCCATATGGTCAAAGGTATGATGTTGATATTGTCATGAATCGTGCTAACCCAAGAATCTCACATGATTCTTCCGTTGTGGCCACAGTCTCAAGCACTGATCATACATATCAACCCGTGAACTGGAATACTACTCTTATAAGAAAATATTATCCGAGAGAGTGGCGATTCTCTGTTGTATCTTTACAAACTTCATTTGTTTCAACAAATGACCCAATCATACCCTTATGACCGGATCTTTTGAACCGGGGAAGGAGAATGCCAAAGTTATTTGATCCACATATAAGATTGTAACGACCTCAAGTCTAAGGACTAGTCATATAATCGATACATGAAATTTCTCACGGACACATGGGATAAACACTCCATATGAAAACTACCGGCGGTCAGTTCGATGGACACGAGCAACTCATGCATCCATGTGATACACCAAGCGGACGAATCTCCTCTAGTAGCCTATGAGATAGGCTACCCCACTTAAGGGCGAATCATATCATCATGCTAGTCTCTCCGCTTTTTGAACACCCAGATTATTCATAAAACTATGACTAGGAACATTTAAGAGTAATGATTCTCATATGGCATGGAAGCCATCGGCTTATTACTCCATGGGCTTTATTACAATGTTGATGATTCATATAAGTTATGTAAGACATGTATAATAAAGATTGTAATTTTATTAATTAATGAAAATATTACAAATACATGTACATATAGCCCATCCACAAGTTGGGTATAGGGCATATCCCTAACAAACACATGTTGCCATGGTTCCAATTGTCTGCGCACTATTTTTCGGTCATGCCATTTCTTGTTCTTTTATTTTTATAATCTAGCATTCTCATAAGCTTGTAAACGAAACTCATCCAATTCGTTGAGTTGGTGAAGTCGTTTCTCTCCAGCAGCTTATTAATCAAGATTCAACTTCTTCAGTGCCCAGTACGCCTTGTGTTCAAGCTCAACTGGCAGATGGCATGCTTTCCCAAACACCATACGATATGGGGACATACCAATGGGTGTCTTGTAAGTTGTTCGATAGGCCCATAATACGTCATCAAGTTTTGTAGACATGTCCCTCTTTGTTGATATGACGGTTCTTTCCATGATTCTTTTGATCTCCCTATTTGAAACTTCAACCTGTCCATTTGACTGTGGATGGTAGGCAGTGGCAACCTTATGAGTAACTCCGTATTTGGATAGGAGTGCATCGAAGTATCTGTTGCAGAAATGTGAGCCACCATCGCTGATGATTGCACGAGGTGTTCCAAAGCGAGTGAAAATATTCTTTTTAAGGAATTTAATCAGCACTTTTGAATCGTTGGATGGCAGTGCAATTGCTTCAACCCATTTGGAGACATAGTCTACTGCAACCAGAATGTACAGGTTTCCAAATGATGGAACAAAGGGTCCTATAAAATCAATACCCCATACATCGAATATCTCCACTTCCAAAATGTTTTGCAAAGGTCCTTCATTTCTCCCCGAAATATTTCCCGTTCTTTGGCACCTGTCACATTGAAGAGCAAAAAGATAAGTATCTTTAAAAAGAGTGGGCCAGAACAAACCTGATTGTAGGACTATGGCTGCAGTTTTATTCCCGTTGAAGTGTCCGCCATATGATGATGAATGGCACTGCTGTAAAACAATGTTGACTTCCTCATGTGGTACACACAGTCTCAATAATTGATCAGCACAGCGTTTGAACAGGTACGGCTAATCCCAAACATAGTGTTTGACTTCTTTGAATAACTTCTTTCGTTGCTGAGTTTTCCATTCCAACGGCCATTTTCCCGAAACTATGTAGTTGACATAATCAGCATACCAAGGGACATCATGATGTTTCATGGCAGACATATGTTCATCTGGAAAAGTTTCTTTGATTGTCAGTTCTTTGACAGCTGTTTCTCCATTCTCAAGCCTCGATAAATGATATGCCACCTGATTTTCTATCCATTTATTGTCTCTGATCTCCACGTCAAATTACAGAAGAAGTATCCAACATATCAATCTGGGTTTGGCATCTTTCTTCGTGATCAAGTATTTGATTGTTGAATGATCTGTGTAGACCACCACTTTGGAACCCAGTAGATAGGAGAAGAATTTTTCAAAAGCGTACACAACTACGAACAACTTCTTTTCAGTGGTTCTGTAGTTGAGTTGAGCTTCATTCAAAGTTCTGCTGGAGTAGTAAATGATATGGAAAATATATGCTTTGCGTTGTCCCAAAACTGCACCTATAGCAAAATCACTAGCGTCACACATTACCTCAAATGGAAGGGTCCAGTTTGGTGCTACAATGATAGGAGTAGAAACCAGCTTATGTTTTAGGATCTTAAAAGCTTCCTGGCATTCTTTGGTGAAGTTGAAAGGCACATCCTTCTCCAGAAGATTGCACAGAGGTTTAGCAATCTTGGAAAAGTCTTTGATAAATCTCCTGTAAAAAACCAGCATGTCCGAGAAAGTTCCGAATCCCTTTGACTGATGTCGACGGAGGTAGTTTTTCAATTGTTTCAATCTTTTCTTTGTCTACCTCGATTCCCTTTTATGAGATCCGGTATCCAAGAACAATGCCTTCATGTACCATGAAGTGGCATTTCTCCCAATTGAGTACCAGGTTGGTATCTTCGCATCTTTGTAATACATGTTCCAAATTTTGCAAGCAGTGGTCAAAAGAGTCTCCAAACACAGAAAAGTCATCCATAAACACCTCCATACTCTGTTCCAGCATGTCTGAGATTATAGCCATCATGCAACGCTGAAATATGGCAGGGGCATTACATAATCCAAATGGCATCCTGCGGAATGAAAAAGTACCATATGGACATGTAAAAGTGGTTTTCTCATGATCTTCTGGGGCGATAGAAATCTGATTGTACCCTGAATATCCATCCAGAAAGTAATAGAACTCGTGTCCCGCTAGTCTGTCTAGCATCTGATCAATGCATGGCAGCGGAAAATGGTCTTTCATGGTTGATTTGTTCAGCTTCCGGTAGTCCATACAAACTCTCCATCCAGTCAAAGTTCTTGTTGGAATTAGCTCGTTCTTTTCATTTTTGAATACAATTATTCCTCCTTTCTTTGGTACACACTGCATAGGACTCACCCAAGTGCTATCTGAGATGGGGTAAATGATGCCAGCATCCAACCATTTGATGATTTCTTTCTTCACGACTTCATTCATGATTGGATTGAGTCTCCATTGATGCTCCACTGTGGGTTTATACTCATCATTCATCAGAATCTTGTGCATGGAAAATGATGGACTAATGCCTCGAATGTCTGCTATAGTCCAGCCAATGGCTCTTTTGTGTTCTCGTAACACTCTCAGTAACTTTTCTTCCTACTCCAATGTTAGTGAAGAAGAAATAATAACAGGTAATTCAGAAGAGTTTCTAAGAATTCATACCTGAGATGGCTCGGAAGTAACTTCAGCTCCAGCTGTGGTGGTTCTTCAATCGAAGGCTTGATTCGACCTTTCTTTGGCAATTCCAGGCTTTCCATTTGTGGTGTCTCTTTGAAATGAAACGGCTTGTGAAGATAGTTGATACATTCCAGAATTTCAGCATCTAGCTCGCTGTCAGTCATGTTGGTGATGCAAGCTTCAAGTTTGTCCATGGGAGTTGTATCAGTATCCTGAATGATACTATCAATAACATCAATTCTGAAACATTCTTCTTCATTTTCATTGCTCGAGAATTTCATGGCTTTGAAAACATTAAAGGTAACTTCTTGGTCTTGAACTTTCATGGTTAGTTCTCCTTTTTGTACATCAATAACAGTTCGACCTGTCGCCAAGAATGGTCTCCCAAGGATAATAGGCACATCTTTTTCTTCCTCCATGTCAAGGATAATGAATCTGCTGGGAGAATGAGTTTGTCGACTTTGACCAACACATCTTCAACAACACCTCTTAGAAATGCGAGGGTTCTATCAGTAAGTTGCAGAGAGACTGAGGTAGGCATTGCTTCTCCAATTTTCAGTTTCTTGTAAATAGAAAAATCCATCAAATTAACACTTGCGCCTAAGTCACATAAAGCCTTACCGATGTAGTGTTCTCCAATGGTGCAAGGGACAGTAAAACTGCCAGGATCTTTCAACTTCGGGGGAAGTTTCCTCTGAATGATGGCACTACACTCTTCCGTCAATGCTACTATCTCGTAATCTCCCAATCTCCGTTTTCGTGAAAGAATGTCTTTCATGAATTTTACATAGCTAGGCTTTTCTTCCAATGCTTCTGCAAATGGGATGTTGATGTGCTGCTTTTTGAACACCTTCAGGAATCGAGCAAACTGCTTGTCCAGTTTGTTTTTCTAAAGACGCTGAGGAAAATGTGGAGGTGGAATGATCTGATCTTTTTCTTTTTCCTTTGCTTCTTTTTCCTCCATCTGTGGAACTGCATCTTTTGGAACTTCCTCAATTGTTGCCTTGATTCCAACATCTTTGTTGATTTCAGTACCCTTTTCAAGGTGATGGCTTGACATTGCTCCTTCCCTCGGTTCCTTGGATTTGTTTCGGTGTTGCTAGAAAGATTCCCTGGCGGTCTGTAACTCTGAGCATTGGCCAGTTGTCCAATTTGATTCTCCAGTGCTTTGATGGAAGCTGATTGGCTCTGAAAGATAGCATCATATGCTGCTTGTTTCTTTTTGAACCTCTCTACAATCTATTCTTTCATTTCTGGTTCTTTTTCAAACTCATGGCTTTTATTCTATTGTTAGAATCCAAGTGGTGGATAGTTCTTTTGCCCTGAATTGTTGCTCCATGAGAAATTTGGATAATTCCTCCACCCTGGGTTGTAGGTGTTGGAATATGGATTTTTCCCCTGTCTGTTGAAATTGTTGACATAATTCACCGTCTCTTCAAGTTGGTTTGGTTCTGGTGCTCCTCCATATGGTAAACTTGTGGATCCAGTGCTGAGAGTCTCCATGAATTTCCATATCATATCCAGCTTGGCAATGACTCCTGTATTGGCTCCAACTTTATAAATTCCTGTAATTCTTTGGATCGTGCTCCTTTCTGTTGGCCACAATGAATTATTGTTGGCCATTTCTTCGATTAGGTCTCAGGCTTGATCTTCTCTTTTTGCCATCAAAGGTTCTCCAGCAGCAACATCAATTATGGTTCTCATCAGTCCAGAAAGTCCATTATAGAAAGTTTGGACTTGAAGCCATTTTGGAATCTCATGGTGAGGACATTTCCGGAGCAAATCTTTGTACCTTTCCCAAGCTTCGTAGAGAGTTTCCAAGTCTTGTTGCACAAAGGATGTGATGTCATTCCTCAACTTTCCAGTTCTGGCTGGTGCAAAGTACTTTGTAAGAAATTTGGTGGCTAAAGTGTTCCAAGTTGTGATGGAACCTGCTAGTAGTGAATGTAGCCAAACTTTAGCTCTGTCTTTCAAGGAATATGGGAAAACACGCAGTCTCATTGCTTCTTCAGCTTCTCGGTTGTAATTGAAAGTGTCGTAAACTTCGAGGAAGTTGCCGATGTGGGAATTAGGATCTTCAGTTGCTTTTCCCCCAAACTGCACTGACTGCTGAATCATTTGAATGCATGTTTTGATGTCACACGCATTTGCTGGTAAATGAGGAAGTAAAATACATGAAATGAAGCCGTCGACCACAGGAAAGGTTCTGTCTCGAATGGGTATTGGTGGTGCAACTTCCAAAGGTTCAGGTTCCATATTGACTAAAGCTTCTTGGCCTTCTCGCTTTTCCCTTCTCAACTGTCTGATAGTTCTTTCAATTTCTGGGTCAAGCGGTCGGAGTTCAAAGCTTCTGGTTCGTCTCATGTAGTTTCTGAGAACCTGAAACATAAGAAAATAAAAACAATAAGTAAAAAGAAATAGATACAAGTAAAGGTATCTAACCTCAAAACTAATAGTGAAAGATAAATAAGTCCCCAGCAACAGCGCCAAAAACTTGACCGGTGCGAAATCACACGCGTAATACGCAAACACACGTATCGTTTAAGTAGTATAAAAAGTATCGATCCCACGAGGACTTAAAACCTAAGCTATTAATTTTTATAAGGCCAAATGATTACTAGTATCTAACAGATTGATTGATTGATTGATTGGGTGATGACTTTAAATTTAAAAACAAATGAATAAAATTGCGCAAAAGTAGTTTGAGGAAAATTCAAATTTATAAAACTATCCACGATTGTGATTTCTTCCAATATCATTTTAAAGATGAAGTGGTTATTTAATGTTTGTGTAATATATCGGTTTACTAACCTGGAACACGAAATTATGCAAAAGCCTCTGTCGATGGTCAAATGAAAATACCCAGTTTAAACAAATTGAACCATATGTCTATGTCAACCAAATTACCTGGATTCATTAAGTTTAATTTCCAATTATGGCTACCCCCGCCCACAGGTATATGTCTATCCTGTAAGGAAATCTATTAAAGGGTTATCTATCCTTAAGGAAGATCGTGGGCTACTAAGTCTAAGGCTGAAACCTAAAATTTCTTTGTCAATTTTATTTTAGATTTACCAGATCAATCATATTAGTGGCCAGTTAACAAGACGCATTAAGCTTAAGACTTAATAAGTAAACCTTAAAATTACCCAAACTATAAAATAACCCATTATAAACCGGTGATATTAAAATTCATCACAACCCCAGAAAACTAACTTAGTTATGACACATAACTAGGGCTAGTAAGAACTTAAAAATAAAAGACATAAAGTAAAATGCTGAAGAGTAAATGCGGTAAAGTAAATATTGAAAAGTAAAATTACAATATAATAAAATGCCACGGTTAAAGGATATACTTTTACCACTACTATTTTAGATATCTCCCTTAATAGAATATATTAATTTGTCATAACATTACCAACCAGCCATATAGGCGGTAACCTGATTAAGTCAAATTAAGTACGACCTGCCATAAAGGCGGTATCAATATTTATCCATAAACCAGCCATATAGGCGGTAAATTACCAACCGACCAACCAGGCGGTATCCATGCTTAGTCAGATTAAAACCAGCTTATAATTGATTACCAACCGACCAATATAGCGGTATCCTTGCCGGCACTATAGGATGATGACACATGGCACGGCGCACGTTAGCAGATGGGCTGTGATGTTGTCATGTGGCACGGCGCACGTTAGCAAAGTCAAACTACTTAGATTCTGAAACATGTCTGCGATGCATGTTAGCATGGAGCGGCGCACGCGACGCCAAAGGATTGCGCGTCGCCACGCGTAAAATGATGATTTTACCTTTTTGTCCTTTTTCACTCTTTTAGCCCCAAATCACCTCCAGAATGTCCTGAAACTTTATTTATCTACAAAATAACACAAAACACATCAAAATATTCACAAAACTCAAGAATCTATTCAAAATATTATGTCAAATGAGTGAGAAATAGTGATACATTTACCACTCATCAAAAACTAAACCATTTGGCAAAACTAATGAATAAGTCCCCACGCACAATGCAGCCAGTTTTGCTCCATTACCCATGCGTAAGTCAACCTCCCCATGACGGAGTCTCCTATTATTTCTCAGGCCCTGCACATTGTTACACAAGTGAGTCCCACAATCGGTGTCAAACACCCAAGTAGAAGGTTCAGAGTTTTGAGAATATAGTTCAATCATATACAACATACCTGAAGCATTGGGCTTCTTGGCCTCTTGGGCTTCCCTAGCATCCTTGGCATTCAAGGATCTGTAGTTTTTCTTGCAATGACCCTTCTTTCCGCAAAAGAAACATTACCCATTTCCCTTTTTCTTCTCAACCTTACCATTGGGCGTTATGTGATATGGAGCCTTGGTCTTGCCCTTAATTTTCTTTGGGCCTCGTGGCTTCAGGTCCGTACTGTAAGTGTTCCTAGAACATGCCAAGATCGTCTAAGAGTGATTCGTGTGAGAATTAATCAAGAAAGTTTGCGGAATAACTTACATTGATCGGATGAGTTTCAAAACTTTTCATGGATGTCGGTGGAAGCTCCAAGCTTTCTTGAGTGTTTCCAACACTTGGGTGCGTTTCCCTATCACCTTAATTCACTCCTTTAAGTGCTAGCTTGAACAAATTTTGAAAGAAAATTTTGCCCTCCAAGGAAGCAAGTGTTCGGCAAAGTGAGAGGAAGCGAGAGATGAAGTTGTTTGATAATTTTTGATTTCCAAAATCAATCTTTTTAAAAGTCAACAAGCAAAATGTGTATATATTTTCCAAAAAGAAATTACAAAGTGTGTTGGACAAGTTAACTTTAAAGCTCCCAACCACTTCCATCACCAAAAATGTGACTAGTGATGTAAGTTAGTGGGCCCCCACTTTAATTCAAAAATCAAGTGGATTGCTCAACACACTCCGGGCTTGGATTCGCTTAATCCGATTAAACGAATTTTCCATCGCAACTTAATTAAATCTAATTTAATTAAATAATAATGCCTAGCAAAATTATTACGGAAGTCGCTTACGAATTAATTTTTAAATTAATTTGTTCGCTCGAATTAAAATCCAATTTTAATTCCGCATTGAAATCTAATTTCAATTAATATATCTAATATATTATTTTAGCTCAATTAAATAGAAAAATCTAATTTAACTATTAAATTTATTTTACCGATTAATTCTAAATTAATCGCGTTCTCTCTTCTCGACGAATTTAATCCAAGATAAATTCTCGACGCAATTAATCCTAGATTAATTATTTCTCTATTAATTAATCCCAGATTAATTATTACCGTAATTAATCCAAGTTTAATTTTCTCTCTCATAATTAATCCCAGATTAAATTTCTGTTCGAGTCAAATCTCATCGGTGAATCTTTAGGAAGCGACCCAAGAGATCCATTGATATGATGGCAGTAAATACGGTCATCAGACTATCCGAACACGTGCGTACCCGGTACCATATTCCTACCGATTTACAAGACATGGTTGGCTTCTAGCAAAGCACCATGTCTACCCAATTCTCCAGAAATATATTCAACATCGAATATACATAATATTTATCAGGTGTAGTATACTAAGTATTGCATATTACGATCCAGTATCGATATCACATGCTAGACCTAGGGCTGGAATTGTGTCTGCAGCGTACGAAGCATATATCGGATCGCTGGTAACTAGTCTCTATAATCGGATAATCATGACCTAGTCATATTATCCCGATGACTGTAGTACTTAAGAGTACTAGTTTCGTATCCTACTTGATCATCATCTCCATATGACTGAAGTGATACTTCCATCTTGACATCACACCCTATACACTACGATTCTCAGTATACCTAGAAGAGGCGTACAGAGAACCTGTTAAAGCCCCGGATGACCAAAACCAAAGTAAACTGATTGTCACAAGTATTAGCGGTGAAAGTCTCAGGTTAAGACCAAATACATCTACCCTGATTCGGATTCCCATAGACACATAGTCATACTACCAATGGGATTCCGAGGGGTCTATCCAGAGCAAAGCTGTTTCCGTACGATCGGTAAATAGAGCCTCCTATTACACTTGCATGAGTATCCACTACCCAAATATATGAGAACTATGTCGTTACGCTTCCATAACACGCACAAGTGTAATATTAACCTATTCCGCATTATCGATGTCCAGTCTCGATAATACTACGACTATGGATATTTAATGATTAAACCTTATGTGGATTAATATTATCTCATATCTTATTAATCCGGTACTAATCATATGGACTATTATCATTTATATATCCCGGTAATCCAATAACAAAATAGAAATTTCTTTTGTCCCATAGTTAATTTTTACAACAACACCATGTTCTGTACAAATAGTGATGCTATGGGTCATAATTGTCCAACACGTACTCGGAAGTATGATAGAGGTTTTAAGCTCCGGTTTCAAGTCCTTCTCTGCTTGCTTTATCAGATTATGCAATTCTGTTAAAGTAGCTTCTTTATTAGACATATGAAACTCTATAATAAAGTTAGAGAAGTCTTTTGGTAAGGACTGAAGAATTAGATTATGACCTATCTAATGATCCATTATGAACCCGAGGTTGGCCAATTTTTCAATGTGGTCAATCATCTTAAGCACATGTCCACTAACAGATCCTTCCTTATACCTTGTTTGGAATAAGGCACATGACACTTGGAATCTAACGGTATGAACGAAAGTTTCATACAACTCCTTCAAGTTCGTCCGATATAGAGCCAAGCATTATGCAAATTTCTTGATCATCATCATCGACGTGTTTCTTCCAAGCATCAAATGTATTTTGGTCAGCATCTTCTGCGGGTTCAGGGGGAAATGGTCTTTCAAGAACATAGAAAATCTTTTCTTGTCGTAAGACAATTTTAAGGTTTCTTAACCAGTCATTGTAGTTGTCCCCTTATCATCATTATCATCATTTCATAACTCCAACTAGGGCCGATCGTTATAAAATATGATAATTAGGTAGGTTCCCAATCTATTTATGATATAAATCACAATTCATTTATCATTGGGTTGGGCAATCAAACATGCTATAGCTTATGCTAGTCCTTGTGGACACCCAATATTTGCCACTAAGTTATAAGACCACACCTAAGGGTCGCTGCGTCTTATGACTCAGAAAAGTCAAACTATTGTCAATAGTACAATTTAGGGACAAATTGGTATTGGTCAGTCTGGTAAAACCTAGTCCTTCCAATACGGTTTAAGCCCTTTGGGTCTATACTTTACAATGGGAGGCAAATTTTATACTTAAATTATTATTGAGGATTTTAGCAAGTTTAAGTGAATAACTGTCAAATGGATTCCTCCATTGAAAATTCCCCAGAGGGAGGGTGGAGCGAACTCTCTTAAATACCCTTACCTCTTAGGCTCTTATTGCCTTGGTGACATGAATAAACAATAGATCCTCCAAATTAGTCCAAAACTTTAAATATGCTTTAAGGTAAGCTTTGAGTAAATGATTATCTAGATGTCTTCACAGCTTTTCCTTTTGGCTATAAAAAGGTAGTGAGTGAAGGAAGACACCAAATCATTATCTAACTCTAGTAATACATTTAGTTCGTCCAAGATACTCAAGGATGTTCTTTAGATCAATCCAGTGACCATCACCTGGATTGGCCTTATAGCGTCTACATGTGCTCAAAGCATATGAGACATCAGGTCACATACATTTCAAAAACGTACGAGCTCTGGGAGGGTTGTCAACAGCTTTCTAGATCTATCCCAGTAGATCTTTATTCCTACAATAAAGCCTGCTTCTCCCAGGTATTCCTTGGATAATTTTATTGAAAGCCAAGTTTTCACCGACTATATTATGGGAACGTTATTGCTAAGAAGCAATACATCATCAACTTATAGGACATTTATTGTCAGTGCGATCCCACTAACCTTTTTATATACATAAGAATTACATGTGTTTTGAATTAAATCATATACTATTATGATCTCATCAAAACGTTGGTTCCAAGAACACAATGCATGCTTCAATCAATAAATGGATCAAATTAACTTGCAAACTTTATTTGCATATTATGGTACGACAAAATCGTCAGGCTGTTGTAAACATGCTCCAGAAGGTTTCTATTAAGAAAAGCAATTTTGACGTCCATGTGCCATATTTCATAAACGAAATATGCAGCACTAGCAAGTAATATCCGAATGGATTTAATCATAGCAATAGATAAAAGGTTTCATCGTAGTCGACAATATATCGTTGATGATACCCTTTCTGTACAAGTCTAGTTGTGTACATTTGTTTGTTGCCATCCATGTATGTCTTCCTTGAAGACTCATTTAGTACCAATAGGCACAATGCCTTCTGGTACATCAACCAGTTTCCAAACTTGGTTGTATACATGGAATCCATTTCGGACTTCATGGCACTTTGCCATAAAAAGAAGTCGATACCTTGTATCACTTCCTCATACGTAGCCGGTTCGTCTTCCTCAATAAGATTGATATCTACATGAGGTGAGATCAGAAACCATACCTCCCAGGTTGTTTTCTGACTCTCTTCGACCTACGCGGTTCTTGTGTATTCGAAGATTATTGGTACAGTTTCATCTCTGATAAACTGTTGGTGTTCCGTGAGGACTCGGTGCCTGGAACAGTATTACTCCGATTTTCATCGAGTTTTACTTTTCTCCCACTTACCATTGCATATAGGAATTCCTCTTAGGAAAACCGCATGGAGAGCAACAATTACATTGTTCTCTTATGAGTTGTATAAGTACTATACTTTGGTTTCCCTAGGAAAACCCATAAATAGGCACTTATCCGATTTGGGTTCTAGTTTAGTATCATCCAAACATTCAATTATATGCCCAGCATCCCCAAATCTTCAGGAATGAGAAACCAATTTTCTTTCCTGTTCATATATAATATGAAGTCTATCTAACAGATTTTCATGGAACCTTATTCAAAATAAGTATTGCATTGTTTAATGCGCATCCTCAGAAGGAAATTGGTAGCTCAGAGTGATTCATCATTAACCTTACCATTTCCAACAAAGTTTGGTTTCTCTGTTAGGACACACCGTCAAATTGAGGTTTCCCGGGAGGAGTCCACTATGAAAGAATAGCATACTCTTTCAAGTAATCTTGAAACTCATATGTTTAAGTATTTTACACTATGGTCATACCGTAATGTTTTTAATACTTTTACCAGTGTGTTTTCTTACTTCGTGTCGAAACTTTTTGCATTACTCAAAAGTTTCTGACTTGTTTTTCATAAGATACACATAACCGTAACGCGATGCCACATCCGTAAAGGTTACGAAGTATTCATATCCACCTCTAGCCTAGCTAGACATGGGCTCACTTACGTCACAATGAACGAGGGCTAACAGATTGGTGGCACTTGCACTTTTACCAAGTAAAAGGTGTTTTAGGCACTTTGCCTAATAAACTAGATTCGTAGACATCATTTGAATTAGAATCAAATCTGTCCTAGTATCCACTCTTCGAAAGTGTGGATATACGAGTCTTATTAATGTGTCCCAGAAACAATGCCACTTTTAAGTCTCAACAGATTTATAAAGTTTGAGCTTTTGTTTGACATATTATATGTTTGAGATTCATTTATATTCGAAATATAAATACTGTTATTTACATCTAGTGTGTATATCTCAATATCATCTTTATAAGCAAAACACCCAGTGTTCTAGAACATAAAGGTATACCCGCAACGGGTTAAACTAGATATAGAGATAATGTTTCTAGTCAAACTAGGTACATTATAACAGTTTCCTAATTTAAGTACATGCCCAAAGGGCAGTTCCAAAACTTAGGTTCCCACAGCCAAAACAGGGACTCTCGTCTCGTTTCTGACTCGCAGTTCGATCTCATCTGAAGCCAGTCTCCAGCTAATCAGCAGATCCCGCACATCAGTACATATGTATGTACCACATCCGGTATCAAAATCCAATTTTAAAACTGGTAGTGGACACGTTTATTACAATAACAAACATTCCTGAAGTCAGAGCCTTGCTTGCCTTTAATTCCTTCATTTCTTCCTTGTCTATACAGTAGTCACGCTTCCAGTGACCCTGTTTGCCATAGTTTAGGCAGATATGTTGGGATATGTCCTTTGTCTTCCTAGAAGACTGTGACGATTTTGCCTTTGCCCTTTTTCACACCCTAGAAGCCTTCGGGCAAGCCTAGGCCTTCTGAGATGTTGAAGTAAGATGCACATTGCGCTTCTTGCACTTTAGAAGCTCTGGCTATGTCTCCTTGAGCATAGCCATTAACTCTCCAAGAGTTTTTCTTTTGGTTCAAGATGAACCCGCCCTAGCATTCGGGCAGAGACTGTAAGATCAAATCTATGGAAGTCTCGGTCTCATAGGTAATGCCCAGTTAACCTAGCTATTCGATGTCAGTAATCATCTGCGACACCTAGTGCTCGACAGATGTACCCTCTGACATACGTGAGCGAAAGAGCTTCTATTAAGATCTAAGGTTAGATCATAAAAGATCATTTAATTTCATCATCATAGTATAATGATCTAATCCTTAGTTCTGACGACAAAATTAAGGAGTCTTTGCGGCAAGCATATCGGATTAAGCACTAAAGTTATCATCACGATGAGTCTTCCAAAGCTTATGCTCTACTATTTGCTCAATTCCGGGCTTAGGCCCGAGAGGTCGCTCTATCAAATAGAGTAACTTCTCAACTCCTAGGACTATCTTGAGATTTAATTCCCAATATGAAAATTAAAGCCGTAAAAGACATTTTTCACCTATGATTATATCCTTTGACGCTAATCTTTCATTTATAATGATTGCTATAGTCCAACTATCCAATCAACGATTTCGGGTACAATCAGATGTAATGATTACTATAGTCTAACTATATAACCAACTATAAATGATCGGTTAAATTCAAATATATTGATTACTATAATCCAATTATATAACCAACTATAAATGAAGTAGTTTGAATACAGTCCAACTGTTCAATTAAAACAACAATTGAATATTAGTCCAACTAATATATTTATAAATAATTAATGACGAAAAATGAAATGAGCGCGTATTGGCAAGTATCTAAACGAAATTGCAAATTTAATACTTGCCTCCCACTATTTTTCGGCGAGCCTCTAACCCTCTGTGGAGTACTCGGGAAACCTAGTTTCCTAGTGGGCTAGAATCCCGTTAATAACACACAACCTTGACTTTGGCCAACAAGATTATGAAACTTAACTAGGTAGGTCTCTAAGATCAATTGTATCCCATCCAATTCCTAGATCCAGTAGGTGGACCTCCAAGTCTGAAACATATATCCAATATATGCCAATATATCTAATATATTCCCTAAACTTTTCCTCTGAATCAACTAAGCCTTGGCTTTGATCAACAAGATTAATGAAACCACTTAAGCGTGACTCATTGACAGTGAGAAAGCTTCGTAATCAAGGTCGATAAACAAGAAGTGACCTTGACTTTGGCCAACATATCACAACTTGCCCAAGACGTACGATATGAACAAAGTTTTCATGATTCAAACACATCCGCGATGGACAAAGGTCTTGACTTTGGCCAACAAACCAATGTCAATCTTGGATCTTGAGAGAGAATCACTCAATGGAAGGAAAAACGCTTAATATAAAATGAGGGTTTTGTCACGATTTGGAAACCAATTGTTATCTTGATTAGGTCTCATCATACACCTTAAGCATGCATTCTAAAAGCATAATAAGGCGCGAAATAAAATAATAATGATATTCGGATGGATATATAACAAACTTTGTTCCTAGAACAAATCTCTCCATTTCCTCTCTTCTGCTAGCACTATTCATACTTCTACCCAATTACATAATACTTCTAAATAAACCTCATTTACATTGAGGGGAATTGGTGAGAAGAGAAATACAATGAGATAAGGAGATAATAGACTGGACACGCAAGTCCAATTTAATAAATTCTAAATTTATTACAATAATTTCCAAAATTGCTCTCACCCTTCTAATATCCATCCGATATACATTATTCATTCATACATCCAAGTATTCACAAAATGCATGTTCAATCAATCTAATCCAATTAATTAATCTTTGATTAGTGACCATCCAATGTTCAAACAACGATTTGATTTGCGCGAGTCTAACTCATTAAGAATAAATACGCAAAGTACGTATTCTTGAATTATATCAAACTACAATTTAAATCCAATTTAATTTATTTCAATACTAATTATATTTATTCCAAATTAAATAATTACACTATTAAAAGTGCCTTTTAGACTTGGATTCCAAATCCAATTATATGGGTCTCAAAGGCCCAATTAGTATCTAATACTATTCAATTAAAGTCTAATGGGCTTTTAATTAATTCTTTAGGCATGTGCTTTGGCCATTATGGATCAAACCCAAGATGCCAAGGCCCAATAAGGAATCACCCTTATGCCATAAAATCAATCTTGGCCCATTACGCCCAATTAAATTTTTAAAGGCCCAATGTTATATTTGGACTTTGTGGAAATGGTTTTAGGCCCAATTGGATCAAACCAATTGTCTTAAACCAAACTTGGCCCAATCAAGCCCATTAAGCCCAATTACAACGATTAAATTAATACATTATTCCAAATTACATATTAATCTAATTCAAGTGTAATTAACACATTAATTAATTAATCTAGTATTTCCAAAACACTAATTAATCCAATTAGTTATGCTTATCATCTAATTTATGTCCAATACAAATTAATCAAAATCAACAACATGCTTCACATCTCACGGAAATGGCAAAAATTAACATCCAATTTGATTTCAATCTAATTAAATCAACATTTATGATTCATTTCATGCCATTTAACACATCCAATTGTTAAAATTCAAAAAATCACCATGAGCTACTCCTAGGGTGCATTCGGCCAAACTAAAAAAATTGGGAAATTTTGATCCAATCAATTTTTCACAAACAATGATACACAACTCCAAGTCATCATCATACAAGCATAACCGAAACATCCAATTTTGCATTTTCATGCTCCAAGCAAAAATACCCAAATTTAAAGTCATGAACCTTAGAAATTCAAATCAAACTTAGGAGGCTCTGATACCATTGTAAGTGTTCCTAGAACATACCAAGATTGTCTAAGAGTGATTCGTGTGTGAATTAATCAAGAAAGTTTACGGAATAAATTCCATTGATCGGATGAGTTTCAAAACTTTTCATGGATGTTAGTGGAAGCTCCAAGCTTTCTTGAGTGATTCCAACACTTGGGTGAGTTTCCCTATCACCTTGATTCACTCCTTTAAGTGCTAGCTTGATCAAATTTTGAAAGAAAATTTTGCCCTCCAAGGAAGCAAGTGTTCAGCAAAGTGAGAGGAAGAGAGATGAAGTTGTTTGATAATTTTGATTTCCAAAATCAATCTTTTTAAACTCAACAAGAAAAATGTGTATATATTTTCCAAAAAGAAATTACAAAGTGTGTTGGACAAGTTAACTTTAAAGCTCCCAATCACTTCCATCACCAAAAAGGTGACTAGTGATGTAAGTTAGTGGGCCCCACTTTAATTTAAAAATCAAGTCAGTGGATTGCTCAACACACTCCGGGCTTAGGCATAATATATTATTTTATCAAATAAATAACTTATTATTTTCCAGGACCATCCTGAAATTTTATTCCCAATTTGAAAATTAAACCATTTAAAACATTTCCCTAGGATTATGAATTAAACGTCAATCTTTCAATTTTATCTTGATTTTAATAGTCCAACTATTTAATCAACGATTCAGGTACTATTTATTATAACAACATTTAAATATTAGTCCAACTAACATTTAATTTATAATGACGAATGATGTTTGTTTGAGCGCGTATGGCGAATAATTGAACGAGTATTGCAAATTCAATTCTTGCCTCCCACTATTTTTCGGCGAGCCTCCAACCCTCTGTCGAGTACTCGGGAACCCGCATTTCCTAGTGGGCTAGGATCCCGTTAAATATCACAATCTTGACTTTGGCCAACAAATTGTATGATAATTAACTAGGTAGATCTCTAAGATCGATTGGATCCAATCCAATTCCTAGATCCGGTAGGGGGACATCCAAGTCCGAAACATATATCTTATATATGCCAATACATCCAATGTAATACCTAACCTTTTTCCTCTGAATCAACTAAGCATTGGCTTTGGCACAACAAACTTAGTGATCCCTGTCAAGCCCGACCCATTGACCATGGAAAGCTTCGTAATCAATGTCGATGGACAAGAAGTGGTCTTGACTTTGGCCAACAAACCACGACTTGGACATGACACTGACATATAACAAAGCCTTCATGATTCAAACACATCTTCGACAGACAAAGGCCTTGACTTTGGCCAACAAACCAATGTCGTCTCGGATCTTGAGTGAGAATCACTCAACGGAAGGAAAAACGCTTAATATTGAACGAGGGTTTTTCGCGTGCAAATTGGCAACCAATTTATTATCTTTGTTAAAGTCTCATCATCATACACCCTTAAACATGCATTCTAAACACATAATAAAGCGCGTATAAATAAATAATAATGATATGCGGATGGATACTTAACACATTGATCCTAGATCAAATCTCTCCCTTTCTCTCTCAAGCTAGCACTTGTATTACTTCTACCTGTTACACTACACTGCTAAAGAAACCTCACTTACATTGAGGGGAATATGTGAGAAGAGAATACAAAGAAATGAGAGGTAATAAGGCTGGACACGCAGGTCGAATTTAATAAATCGAATTTATTACAACAATTTCTAAAATTGTCCCACCCGACTAATATCCATCTGATATACATTATTTATTCATCACAACCATGTATTCACACAAGCATGTTATCAATCAATCTAATCAAATTAATTAATCTGATAATTAGTGATCATCCAATGTTCAAACAATGATTTGATTTTGTGCGAGTTAAACTCGTCTTTGCGAATAAGTACTCAAAGTACGAATTCTCGAATTAAATTAAACTACATCATTAAATCCAATTTAATATGCATTCAATTCTAATTCGTTATTTAATTCCAAATTAAATACTACACTTTATTAATGAACTTTTATGACTTAAATTCCAAATTTAATCGCAACGGGTTTCAAAACCCGATTAACGTCCAATGTCAATTTAATTAAAGTTCAATGGGCTTTTAATTGATTTCTTAAGGCGTGGACTTTTGGTCAACTCGGGTCAAACCGAAAACCAAAGTCCAATCCGGGAGTTACCTCATAAGCCCATAAATCAATTTTGGCCCATTTGGCCCAATTAAACTTTAAAGGTTCATTAGTCGCATTTGGGCTTTATGGTGGCGGTTTTGGGACCAATTGGATCCAATCCAATTTTCCTTAACCCAACTTTGTACAACAAAGCCCATTAAGCCCAATAACAACACTAAAGGCCCAAATCCAATTTTAAGCCCAATTTAATTATATACAAAAATTCCAAATTTCATATTTTAATTAACCAAAGAGCATAACATGATTAATTACCCAAATTAACATTTCTAAAATACAAATTTGTCCAATTAATCATGCTTATCATCAACAAAACATGTCCAACACATTTTATCAAAAATCAAACTCATTTATACATGCTTTAGGTCTCGGCCAAGGGAGTGATTTTTATCCGATTCGAATTCAATCCAATTAATTTCACAATCGATATAAATCCCATCCCGAATGATTTCCAACATATCCAATGTCCAAAAATCAACAAATCCAAGACTTAATAGGGCATATCCAATTCGGCCAAGTAAGGAATTTGGGGATTTTTGTTCAATTCAAAATTCAATCCAATTAATTTCAAATTAACATTATCCAACTTCATTCCAACTCATCCAATGAATCAAAATGAAAAAATCCAAGATTATCCAAAAACCCTAACTTTCGGCCAACACTCCAATTTTGGGGAAAATTGTTCCAAACTAATTTTCAACAAATTGATCCAATCAATCCTCAATTAAACATGTTATAAGCATACTCAAACATCCAATTCATTCAAATCATGCTTAAAAAAAGTTTACCCAATTTTAAGCCCTAAAAAATTTCATGCTTGAACCTAGGCTCTTGATGCCATTGTTGGTTTCTAATTAGGTCCCAATATCATTATAAGCATGAAAACATTGCGAATACACATCGACGAAGTTGCGGAATACTTACATCGATCGGTTGAGCGACGCGGAAGCAACAAAACTTAAAAATGCTCATTGGTTTAGGCGTGAACTGCAGTGCAGATTTTGCTCACTGTTTTGGCTTCGTTTTTGGTCCTTCGTCAAGCTCCAAGCTTCGTCGAACGGTTCCCGGCTCATGGGTGAGCTTCCCTATCACCTTCGCATGTCTCGTAAGTGTGCTAGCACTTGTGATTTTGCCACAAAATCACACTCTATGCTTCCCTCACAGCTCACGGCTTCAGTAGCAAAACCAGTAAGCTTTTTAGCCCATTGGGCGTGTGAAATGGAGAGAAAGAGATAAGGAGAAATTGTGTGTGTTAGGTTGAAAAGTGTAAAACAAACACTTATATATTTTCCAAAAAATAAATTAATGATTTACCATTTATTTGGCTTTCAAAAAGTCAAATGGAAAATGCATTTCAACAACTCTAACAACTACCATCACTAAATCACATCAATCAATCAAGTGTCACATCACTCAAAGTGACATGTGATTTGACGCTTGATGCAACTAGCGATTTGACGCTTGATTTGACTTGCGTGCTGCACTCAAATTCGAAATACGAATGCGCTCGCAAACAATCTCGGGCTCCGGTTCGCTAATTCCAAATTAACGAATTTTCCGTTGCGTCGAAATTAAATTATTACGCCTAGCGAAGTCACTATTCACGTCGCTAACGAATTAATTCTAAATTAATTCGTTCGCCCAAATTAAAATCTAATTTTAATTCCGCGTCGAAATCCAATTTCGTTTAATATATCAAATATATATTAATTTCTCGATTATTTCCAAATTAATCGTTATCTCTCTTTATTGATATTTTATCCCAGATATATATCTCCGCTATTAATCCCAAATTAATTTTCTCTCTCTTCTAATTAATCCCAGATTAATTTAGAGTGCGAGTTATACGTCATCGGTGAATCTTTCGGAAGCGACCCATGAGATCCCCGGATATGTTGGCAGTAAATTCGGTCGTCGAACTATCTGAACACGTAAGTACCTCGTACTACGTTTATACCGAATTACAAGACATGGTTGGCCTCTAGCAAAGTGTCATGCCTCCCCAATTCTCCGGAAACATCCTTACAGGAATAAAGGATTTGTATCAAGCGTAGTATACCGTAGTATTGCGTATTTCTGTCCAGCATAGGATGATCACGTGCTAGGCCTGGGGCTGGAAATGTGTCTGCCCCGTACGAAGCACATGTCGGATGTCTGGTAACTAGTCTCTATATCGGATAACTATGACCAAGTCATATTATCCCGATGGCTGCAGCACTTAAGAGAACCAGTACTGTATCATACGTGACCATCATCTCCATATGACTGGAGTGACACTTCCGTCTTGACATCACACCCAACACACTACGATTCTCGATATACCCAAAATCGGCGTACACAGAAACCGGTTAAAGCCCTGGACGACCTCAACCAAAATATATTGATTGTCGTATGCATTAGCGGTGCAAGTCTCAGGTTAAGACCAAATACACCTACCCTGATTTCGGAGTTCCATAGACACATAGTCATACTACCAATGGAATTCCGATGGGGTCTTATCCAAAGCGAAGCTGTTTCCCGTACCATCGGTAAAACACAACCTCCTATTACACTTACATGAGTATCCTATACCCAAATATATGAGAACTATGTCGTTGTGCTCTCACAAACGCGCACAAGTATAATACTAGTCTTTTACGTATTTATCGATGTCCAATCTCGATAATACTCTGACTAGGGATATTTAATGATTTATCCTTCGTGGACTGATACTGTCTCATATCATTCTTCGTCTAGGAACAAATCATAGGGACCTCTCATCATTTATACATCTAGGTGATCTAATCACAAATGATAAGAGTGCAATCTCCTTTGTCACATAGTTAATTTGTGCAACAACACCATGATCTGTACAAATAGTGACGCTATGGGTCATAATTGTCCAACAACTAGATCATGGATCTTTAATCTAAAAATGCCCCTCCCACTATTTCATGCAATACTGTAATCCCCAAATAGAATACAAAACATGCGATAATCAAATCATAACATAATTGTGAAAGGTGGACCCCATGAATATATTTCAGCTCACAGTTTTGGCAGGTTCTCGCCTACGTATATTCATTTAGGTAGACAACATATTGTCGATCACTCAATAGTGACTCCTGGGTTTTCGGTCCTGGTCGTTTCTCATTGTGACAGCTTTGGCACATTCACAAGGAGGTGTACCAAGATCAAACTTGTCAATGATGAACTCAAGATACTTACATAACCCTGACAGCTTTGGCACGTTCAGGATTGCGCTTTCGCTTGAATTCACCTAATATCAAAAATATCCGGTACAGATAAATTTCTACCGGCCATATCCTCACAGCTTTGGCACGTTCTCAGATATAGTCGTAGAAAATTTACCGATAAGCGATATTGACAAGACGGACCGATTAATATACATCAAATACATATTAAATTATAAACCTTATTTTAAATAGGGATTTTCCGCTAAAGATGTATTAATTTATTTAATCAAATTAAATAAGTATAAGCATGCATTAAAGTCAAGATTAAAGTCAATATTGAATTTTCAAGGCATAATCATATATCGGGGTTCCAGAATCAGACTCGCTCTGATACCATTTTTGTTGTGGTTTTATTGGGAATTACAAGGTTAGCGCAACGGAACGCGAAAAAACAATTTCTCCGATTTCAAAATTTTTTCTTGGAACAATTAAATAAACTTATTTATTTAATTAACCAATACTTAAATTATGAAATATAACCTAAGAAATCATATTTCTTTTAATTACAAAATTACCCCAAACTTTTGCAAATTAATTATTTTAGTTTTAAATATGTGAATTACATATTTAATTAATTCCAAATTAATCCCAAAATAATTTTTACAAGTTTGCTACAAAACCAGAAATATTTTCCAGATTTGGGCCACTGCCCAGATTTTTCTGGAATTTACAAAATAGCACGGAATTTTAATTAATTGCAATTTGGCCCAATTTGTTCAAAACATGTCAAGATCAAATCCAATTAATCCCAAATTTTACATGCATCAAATATACATCAAATTAAAGCTTATATATGAAAAGCCCCAAAATTTGAGTGGGTTAAGAACCCTAATTTCACAAATCACTCAAATTGGGCAATTTACACTAAATTAATAAAATTCAATACTTTAATCTTCAAATTACTACACCAATTAATTCTCACCATCATGAAATTAATCAAGAACAATTCTAGGCTAATTATGAATGGCTAATTAACTCTAGAAAAGCAACTTTAATTTTCTAATTAATTTATTAAGCTTAATTACATTAATAAGCAAATAAATTAATTCTACATGCTTAAACACATCCAACAAGCATCCAACAAATTTAATTACAAACTAAAAGAGTTGAGACATGATCTTAATATCACAATTGAAGCTAAGAAATATTGAAACAATTTTCATGAAGAAGAAGAAAGAAAATTAACTTACAAAATCCAATTTTGCCTTTGATTTCCTTTTTTCTTTCTTTTTGCTCTCAATTCTCTCTTTGTAATTTTTGTTGAAGTTGTCTAAGTTTGTAAAATGAATCAAAACAATTTTGATATACACAAACCCTCATGGCTGAAAATTTCAAACAAAAAATTAAATATCTAATACAAAAATATGTTTGATTTTAATTGGTCCAAATTTTGCTAAATTAAAGTCACACTTTAACTTTAATAAAGTTATCAAAAATGTGTTCCAATTAAAACTTGCCATTTCCAAATTAATCATGACTTAAAGATATTTGTTTTATAAATTAATTTAATTATTTAACAATTAAATAATTAATTAATAATTATAAATATCTTAAATATATGTATTATATTTACATTAAATATCTCAAATACATATATTCATGATATAATTATAAATATCACAAATTGATATCTATTTAATGTGTATTTAATAATATCAAATATTAAATACAAATACACATTAATCCGGAAATGACCGCTAGGTCCCGATTGCATGTATTTACCGTTTAACCATTAAACGAGTTATAAATAATCAGTATTATTCATAACAGTTTCCCTAGTACTCTACGAGTAAATTTCATTAGTGAGACTCTCTAGATTCAGGCATATCCGTCACGAAATCAAATTACGTGTCCATAATTCACCCACCCGTAAATTATGATGAACACGGATAAACTCACTGAATCATACAGGTCGAGGTCACTGCATACGTATAATACCTCCGTCACAGGTATCCGGATTAATCCAGAGATATAGGTACAAACGTCAAATCTCTATAGATATAATCACTATAGGCACTGCTTTTTTGCATATAAGTCCCTATGATGAGTCTCATTTAGAGGCACTACCTTTTATGTCACGGAAGCCGCGGGAAACGGACGTCAGAAGGGGAAATTCAGAATAAGTATGTCATCAGGTTCATTTCACAAGTTCACTGTTTTCATTCGTGCTGCGTTCGTACCCACGTTCGAACGTCAAGCAGATTGCGGGCGTTCGTGTAGCGTTCGAATCAGCGTTCGAACGGCGTCGGTATTTCTGGTTTTGCTGCTAGCCTCACACCCAAGCCCAATTAGCCCACCAAAGCCCATAAGACACATCCAAATTAATAAAATACATATTTAACACATGGTGAAATTAAATAAAATCTAAAAATCACATACCAAATTAAAATAAATATCAAATAAATTCATGCCTAATTAAAATCAATCAAGATTATTATATACCAAACTAAACAAATTAAATTCCTAATCTAAATATATCCCTACCTAAATTAAACTAAATCATATCCAATTTAAAAATCACCTACCAATTTAATATAATTCCCACCAAAAAATAAATATCCTTGCCTAAACTATTTAAATCAAATACCACACATGCATCAATAATTGATTTTATTTCCTTTCAAAAACCATGCAAACCCTAATTCCTTCCCTCTCACTATAAAAATATAACAAACTTCAACCCTTGCTCCTAGCGAAATCTCACAAAAAAACAAAAACACAAAGCAAATAACCATTCACCGCTCCTAGTTGATTCACACAAAAAACACCCAAGCTCATTGACACAACTCTCCCTCACTCTCAATAACCGAAAAGAACCCCCATTTCCTTGACCAAAACACGTCTCGAATATCCCTCTTTACCTCATCAAAACAGCCTATTTACCTCACCAAAACAGTCCACTAACACACCTGAACAGTGACCAGAAAATACAAGGAAAATAGCAGCAAAACAGAGTGAAAACAGCGACCAAAACAGCAAAACAGCGAGCTAAGACGTTAATCCAGTGAACCGGAAGAGTTGCGGAGTGATAGCCCTTCCGACGACCGTGAAACGCGAGTCCGAAAGTCGACATAAAAGGTTAGACCTGAGGGTACTTTTCCTATTATTTCCATCTATCTTTTTTAATTGTTTTATTCATTTTTATCGCATGTGAGTCGTTTATTGATGCATGATTGTGGCCCTTGAATAGATAGAAAATGCATGTATTGTGGAATGATGTATGTTGTGGCCCTTGAGTAAAACGGAAAATGTGTCGCCTCTTGCGGTATATAGGATGGAAACCCGGATATAAATTTCATAGCCGATTCCGAACGGACGGTAGTATGATCTGTACTCGGGATACAACTCCACGTACCACTTGAGTAAACGGCGTATATTTCATTTTATGTTGTTTTGATTTGTTTATTATTCGCTACTTGATTTCCGCATGTTATTTGTTTATGTAATGATGAGATAAAGCGCATGGGCTTAGTAAGTGTGATTAAAGGTCCTCTATTTTGAGAGGTTAAAATCCTTTACCACGATGCTTTGCCGCGCCTGATAATGTATATTCGATTGGATGTGAGATATGTTCAATCGGGTATACGAAGTCCGATATTGTTATCTTTATTTTTATATGCATTATGATGAGATAAAGCGCATGGGCTTAGTAAGTGCGATTAAAGGTCCTCTATTTTGAGAGGTTAAAATATTTTACCACAATGCTTTGCCGCGCCGGATGATGATGTATATTCGATTGGATGTGAGATATGTTCAATCGGATACACGAAGTCGGATATCGTTGTCTTTACTTTTTATATATGCATTGTGTTGTTTGCGCGTGGGCTTAGTAAGTGTGATTAAAGGTCCTCTATTTTGAGAGGTTAAAATCCTTTACCACAATGTTTTACCGCGCCTTTTAGCCCGTTATTATTTATTAGATGTCATCTATTCATCCGTTCATGTATGTGTCATGTTGTCTACTGCATTTTGGAGGTCACTGCTGTAACCCCGTTCGAACACGTTTCAGAACGCCGCACGAACGCATGTTTTCTGTCTGGTCCCGTTCGAACGCGTTATCAAACGATATACGAACGCGAACGTTCTGTTTACCATTCGAATTCGTTTACGAACGCTACTCGAATGCGGATACACTGAATTGAGTAATTTTCATCACATGTCATGCATAATTATTTCTTAGGTGATTTCTCTTGTATCATGTAATCAATCATATTATTTGTATCATTGTGTTTATCTGTTTGATGTGTTCATGAGATGGTATTCAAGCATGATTTAGCCTATTTAATTGTTCATTTTCAAGCATGATTAGTCATTTGTTTTGCGTTTTGAATTTGCATTATGTTTAGGTTGTTCTTTGTTTTTCGCATTATATGAGATTGTCGTGTGCAATTGCATGTTTGCCGTTATGATGATTACTTTCATGCATGTGAACTCAAAAGTAGAATACTCCTTGGAAATAAATGTTGCTTAGGCTTGGTTAAATTATTGCACAAATTATTTTATTACAAGTGGCATAAGTAAGGGACCATTCCGAACCCAACGATTTGAGGTCTTCGCTTGCGAGGGGTGAGTGCGGCCTTAAATCTTATTTTCCCGGTTCACACCGGGTGGCGACTCCATTATTCTCCAGTTTAGTCCCCTGCGGGCTACTCCGTACTCCCAACTAGGCCGCGAGCCTAGAACAGCATGCGTCGCCCAGTTTCTGTGTTCCCACAGTCACGTCGACGTTTCTATTAGAAATCCCTCAAAAAACATTAGAACTAATTTATAAAGTGTACCACGGGCCCATGGATTTAACATATTGCTAATACCATATTGAATACCTATACTCTATACACGAAGCAGACGAATCATATCTTGATACACACAGGATATCCTGAGCATCAGTCCACACCCAACGAACATGCGGTGGTCTGATCTAAATAGATCGGTGACGTGACTGCCATCTAAGTGTGGAGGATAACTCGGATATCCACAGTGGTATCTCAAGTCAAAGAATCACTATGCTCACTCAACCCAGGAAGATTCTTATTGACGTTGGTGCACCATCCAGTAAGAATCTTCGGTGAGTCGTTCAGTGTTTATCCGCTATAAACACCTACACGTCTATAGAGTCTCCAAGACTCATGGTTCACTGAGAAACCATCATAATCCAATATTCCAATATACGACATGTACCAGTCTCTACGGGTTTACTTTACTGACCAAGTAGTGTAAACCTTGACCGGGAACTGTCTAAGAATGACAACGTCATGATAAAACTCAATGTCAGTTGCGACGCTTTTGCAACAGTATCATAACTAATCATTCTAAGGTCGGTTACATCTTTACCATATTAAAGAAGAAGTTATATAAAAGAAACTGTTCATTTTATTCATAATAAAATGTTACATTAGTATTTACATAGAAATACATAATAAAATTGGCGCTCGGAGCACCAACCCTAACATGTGTATTTGGTCTTAACCTGAGACTTGCATCGCTAATACTTGCGACAATCAGTATACTTTGGTTTTGGTCGTCCGGGGCTTTAATAGGTTTTGTGTACGCCTCTTCTGGGTATACTTAGAATCGTAGTGTATTGGGTGTGATTTCAAGATGGAAGTATCACTTCAGTCATATGGAGATGATGATCACGTAGGATACGGAACTGGTACTCTTAAGTACTGTAGTCATCGGGATAATATGACTAGGTTATTATTATCCGATTATAGAGACTAGTTGACAGTGATCCGATATATGCTTCGTACAAGGCAGACACAATTCCAAACCCAGGCCTAGCATGTGACATCTGATTCTGGATCGTAATACGCAATACTACGTATACTACGCCTGACAAAGATCTTGTATTTCATAGAAGAATATTTCTGGAGAATTTGGAAGGCACGGTGTTTTGCTAGAAGCCAACCATGTCTTGTAAATCGGTAAGAACGTGGTACTGGGTACGCACGTGTTCGGACAGTCTGATGACCGTATTTACTGCCAACATATCTAGGGATTTCTTGGATCGCTTCCCAAAATTTCACCGTTGAACTTTCTCATTCGTTCGAAGGCCGTTGCTAAATGGCCAAAATGTTCGTCCATAGTCACAGATTTAGCCACTATATCGTCCACATAGACTTCTACGAATTCGCCAATCATGTCATGAAAGATCAAGTTCATGGCCCGCTGATAGGTGGCACCAGCATTTTTTAGGCCGAATGGCATGACCGCCCATTCATAACACCCTAGAAAACCTGGGCATCTAAAGGCCGTCTTATGTACATCATCTTCGGCGATGTAAATCTGATTATAGCCCGCATACCCATCCATAAACGATTATACCTGATACCCCCCCGTGGAATCCACTAGGGAATCTACTGTCGGCATCGGGTATTGATCCTTTGGTGTTGCCAGGTTCAAATTTCTGAAATCTATACAAATCCTTATCTTTCCATTCTTTTTCCTAACTGGGACAATATTTGACAACCATTACACATATCTGGTCGTCCTAATGAATTTTGCCTCTAATAGTCGTTCAACTTCTTTCTTAATATCAGGCATGACATTAGGCGCAAACCTCCGGGGAGGCTGCCTGTGAGGCCTATGACTTGGCATGATTGACAGCCTATGCTCTACCAACGTCCTATCTAAACCAGGCATCTCATGGTAGTCCCATGCAAAATAATCTTTGTATCTTTGCAACAAATAAACTAAATTTTCACGTACCTGGGGGTAATCTTTGTATCTTTGCAACAAATAAACTAAATTTTCATGTACCTTGGGGTCCAATTCCTTGCTGACGTAAGTTATGCGCCTATCGTGCTCATTCCCCATATTTACCTCATCCAAAGCATCTTGTCCTCTTGAGATGTTTGTCTTGTGTCGTCCATTCAGGGCGAACACTTCTTCCTTTGATTCTCCTCCTTCCATCAAGTAGCCCACTCCACATAGTTCTTTTATTTTGTCATCCGTCTGGTGTGCCAGCAATTTGCCTCTTAAGGCCGAAATAGCGGCCTGTGCTTCGTCCTCATTTCTTCGCTCCATCACATAGGCCAATAAATTGGCCTTGGAGGCCGCAAGAGCGGCTTGCTCCTTATTATGGCCATACTTTATTCGAACCACTGTGTGTTGGTTCCCCAAAGACCACTGTGGTTGGTCTCGTCTGTGTGACCAAATCGTCCAGCAACCCAGCGGGGTAAGGCTCGTCACTCTGTGCCACAATGGTCGAGCTTTCCACTTTATGCAAAACTCTAATCGGCCCTTAGTTCCCTTCGTACATGAAGTACTCGGCCGAGTTTTTCTCCGCAGCGAAAGGCTTATTGTCGACATGCACTATCTCCACTTCGTCCTTTGGTTCCAGAAAACCGGGCATTGATGAAGGGATGAAGGGATGCATCGGCTGCCGTTAATCCAGTCTCGTCCTAGGAGCATATTGTATGTGGTTGGCCCATCTATGACGAAAAATACCACTGTCTTCGTAGTACTTCCCACTTGCAGGTCCAATGGAATAACTCCGTTTGCTGTCGTCGCCCCTCCATTAAAGCCGGTAAGCACCACTTCCGTAGGGAGAAGGTCTTCTTCGGACTTTGCCAAACGTCCTAACATCCTAACAGGTATTGCATTAATGGCCGCTCCGTTATCAATTAGTATTTTGGTTATAGGTATCCTGTTAGCCTTTGCCTTTACATACAACGGCCGCAGGTGCTTCGTCATTTGTGTTGGTGGCTTCGGGAAAAACACTCTCCCTGATAAACCTATTTTCATTGCTTGATCGCTCTCAATTTGCGGCGACTCCTCTTCCATGTCCCATTTGGGAGGTGGCAACGTGGCTGGTGAATCCTGGGAGACATGATTGACAATCAATCTCTGCTTTTCGGCTCTGGTGAGGGTCCGTTTTACCTTAGGCGTCCCATACAAAACAAGGAACAGATATCGTCCCAAATCTTCTCCTAATGTCCCGACTACAAGATTACCGGCTTCATATAATTCTCTGAGAAGCTGATTCTGTGAAATCCCTTTTCTCCTTGATTCGGTTTTGATGTCTATTTCTTCTTCTACATTGGTCATCTCCTCATCTTCAGCTTCACTGTCTGTGATTGAGAGCGCTACAAATTCAGTTTCGTCACCCTCATCTCTCCTGAATTTCCCAGGCAATAGGTAATGATTAGCCACCACTAGCGGCATACTGCCAAACTGAATGACGATAGGCGGCTCTTCATCGTCTGTTTTGTCCTGTTTCCGTCTGCCAAATTTAGTGCGTTCGTCGTAACTTATCACCGTTCCTTCTTTGTCGTCACCCCCTTTTTTATTTACTTCTGTTTTCTCTGTGGTGTGAGGGCTACGGCCTGTGGTGGCCTTCGTTTCACCATTTCGACGCATCAAACGGCCAAAATTCCTTTGGTGCCGCCTCAACTGCGTCCTTGTCATTTCGTCTACAGGGGGATAGTTCCTGTCTAGCCGCTGGCCCGAGTGTGGCTTTTGGTACGAATGCCAAACATTGGGCCGATTAATTTTTGGCTTGAATGTCCTTACATTCTGGACGAAATTTGAATTCTCCCCATAGAACCTTGGGGCGAAGGTCCGGGGCTGCCATGATGATGGCTTTCTCTTTGCAGGCCTTTCGCAAGTGTCTTATAACTCTTTCATCCATTCCATGTTATTCTTGCATCGAATACAAATGTTCTGCTGGTCTCCTTGTCCTGAAGGTTCCTTAATACTTTCCAGAGCGCTTGGACGACGACAGTGCTGTCCTTCGTCTAGCACTAATTTGACTTTCGGCAGGTTCACCTTGGCAAGGTCTGGATTGATCATGTTCACCCCCACCGAATTTGGAAAAGGGTCACTATCCACGGCCATCTTTTTCTTGAATGTGATTCGTCCGGATTCTATGGCATCATGTAAGACATTACGAAAAACAAGGCAATTATTAGTTGTGTGAGACCATGCATTGTGCCACTTACAATATTTTTCACTACCGATCTGTTCAGCTGTTGGCAACGTATGTCGGTCGCTCAAGCTAATTTGCTTGTCCTTATATAACTGGTCAAATATGGCATCGACTTTAGTAATATCAAATGAGAAATTCCTGCCCTTTCTATCATTTTTTTCACTTGATTGGGGTTCCTCCCACATTTTGCAAACGTAAGGTTTCCCTTTAACCAACTCGGCCAGACAAAAATCGGCCGACTCAGTATCTATTTCGCTCATTTCCTAGTCAATATTCCTGTAATATGTCCCTTTGCTCGAATTCTTCATTTGCTCCTCTTCTCGTAATAATCGCTCATAACGCACCACACTAGTGGTGAGTTGGGGAAGGTCCCAAAACTCGCGATCCTGAAACTTCTTTTTCAGATCGAGATTTAAGAAACCTTGAGCGATCCTCATAAATTCTTTTTCGGGCAAAGACACGTAACATCGGCCTCGGGCTACCTTAAACCGCTGTAAAAATGTCTCGGCCCACTCTCCTGGCAATTGTCTTAAGTTTGCCAAATCGGCTAAGGCCACTTCAGATTCACCCTTGTAAAATTGGCATGAAACAGTTGCTCCATCTACTGCCAACTTTCTACCGAATTGGCCGGAAGACTGACATACCATGAGAAAGCTACCCCTGACAGTGATCCGTGAAATAATCTTAGTTTGTGAAAATCATTAACTTCCCCACACTGGAGGGTAAATCGTCATACGTGTTCCATGGTAGAAACTTCCCCAGACCCCGTAAAGAGGGAAAAATCTGGTATTTTGTAGTTTCTAGGCCATGGATAGGCCACATCGACCCAATCAGGATATGGTTTCTGATATCTTGGCCGAATTGGCCGTATGCCTAGACCAAATTGGTTTTGAAGGATCTCGGTCATTTGCTCCCTTAGCATATCATTGCCATTAAATGGCATAGCTATGGGCGGTGGCTGCGGTCCTCTCAAAAGTGGGATATAATCATGATTCTTCCCCTGAGAAACTTGGACACCCTGAGGCATCACCACTTCGTTTTGTGCCATATTTGGCCCTTGGTGTACATTCGGCCCTAATTGTGGGCCATTGCCTCCAAGACTTATTCCTCCCCTGAGAACCGTATGGATGTTGGTCCCTTGTGGAGGAACATTACTAGGACCAGCCTCCTGACTGCTTGCTACAGGGAGGGGCGTAGTCCACGGCAGCGCCGTCCCGCCGTTTACACATTTGGCCATTAATTCATTCATCGAGCTTAGATGTTTAGCCATGTTCTCATAATGTGAATTGGTAGTTGATACGAATTTATCTATGACATGCTCATTTTGAAGCCTAACCTGTTCGACAACATCCTGTGTGAAGTCACCGAACAATGCGCGCACCACGTTAAGGCTGAGTTCTCTCATAGATTCGTACCGATTAGCATCTTCCAGACACTCGAATTGACCCACTATGGCTAGAACGTTGGGCTGGTTGGTTTGCTCCAGTCCTCCTTCCTCCGCAGTTGAGCCAGTTTGGGCGTTTCTTTTCGGAGGCATCTCCACTCTTTACACCAATTCTCCTACTGTGGTCGCCAAAAACTGTTTGCGCAATTTTTATGCGTGAAGAAAGAAGAGCGTGTATGGTTCAAACCTCCTGAGACAATGTCCCAGCAATGGGTGTTTGATTAAGTGAATAAGCCTCTAAGGGGCGCAAGCACACAAGTTACAGTCCTAAGATTACAATCTAAGAAATGAAAAATAAAAATATGCTCATTTGAGTCTTCATTTGATCGGGGTTTTTCTCTTGGCATAGATAAGTTTTTATAGTGAAGTTTGCCAACCGTTTTAGGCGATTCCAGTATCTCCCTGCAGTTGCTGGATCATGCTTGTAACCGCTGAGCTGTGCGTCTCAACTGTTTGGTTGTGGAGGAAAATTGTCCAACTGCCATGATCGTGGGAGTAACCGTATCATGGGTTTTCGTCCTAAATGTAACCGCATCATGGGCTTTCGCCCTAACCGCTGGTCCGATCGCCTCACGCTCTTTGTCGCCCTTTGGTCCATCGCCCTTTCTCCCTTCGCTCTTTCTTTGGTCTCAGGGCGATTTCGTTCTACGGTGGAGATTTTCGTCTGTTAACAATTATATAGTAATACAATTTGTAACAAATTGTAAATTACAGATGTAAGATAATAAATTACAGATGACAGAAACTATGTGTATCGGTGCAAAATCTGGCCCAAATATCACACCTCCTCACACAATTTTTGAACTTTTTGTTTTTTTGTTTTTTTTTTTTTTGCCCCCTTAATCAAGGAAAAAAATTGAGTGCAGAAGAGTGGAAAAGAAAAGAAAAGAAAAGATGAAGATAAAGTGACAGACAAACAAAGAAATCAACTGGTATAGATGTGAATTCCAATGGCGATGAGAAAGATGGTGATGAGGCCAAAGAACATGATGGTTTGAATGACAATGGATAAGCCACTGGTTTGCATGTTACCAAACTCGACCACTCTGCTTCTTGGCTGCAGGCTGAAACAACAAGCCTGGACTCAACAGCACGAACAGCACCACTGCTATCACTACCGGCCCCTAATCAGCCATCTGGATCTCAAGCAGTGGAGACGTTTTTATCTCTTTAGTTAAATTAACCCTAAAGTTGAAGGAAGAGGAGAGAAAACACATAATAACATTACATACATATCAGTGTCGTTTTATACAAGCAAGAAAGGAATCAAAATGTGATGAGGGTATCAGTAAGCAACAAGCAATCTTGTTCTATAGGCAAAATCTGCCTAAAATATTATGTCACAATTTGGATAAAATGTTAATGGACAGATAAGATTTAATTATTTATAAATTTTTATTTATTAAATTTAAATTCCCAACTATGAAAAACACAGTTAAACACTAAATTCAGATCCATTATGTCGTAATCGATATCTTCTCTTTTGACAGATGTCAGTGGCATTATGGCAGCATCTTTATTCTTTTTTTTTTGCTAAAATTAATGTATTAATATTATTGTTGTTGTTTTTTATGTTGTAAATTCTCTAAATATATAGTATGAGTGTATGAGGGTCATGTCTTTTGAGTTTTGCCTTATGGGAAAGACACAAATCTGTAGGGACATGTCCTCTAAATTGAAAGGATGAGTCACTAGGCTTCAAAGGGCATAAGGGGAGGGGTATAACCCTTAGGAGGGTTACACCCCAAACATTCTTAAGAGCCTTGGGTTCATTCTTAGGAGATCCAAAAATTCATACAAGTCATCCATTTATCTAGAGTCATTTGGCAAATAGAGAAAGATTCCACCATATTCCTTGTTCAAGATCTTGTAAAAGGAGTGTCCCTTTTTTCAAGAAGTATCCAAGTAATTCTGGGAGAACGTTAGCCACAAAGTAATATGTAGAGCACCGAGGCGGGGCTGATAAGTTCTTAAGGACAGAGACAACTCGACTTGGACGAAGTCTTCATCATTTCTACTTTTTCCAGGTTTTTCTAAGTCTTATGGTTTATGTTCAATTTGACATGTTAGTGTACATTTGATTCCATTATTGTGTTCTGGTTTTGGAGTGATTAAGATTAGTTTGCCTGTTCATTTTCGTTTAATGACACTCAATAGACAACAATCTTATGAACTTATTACTTTATATGTGTTGTTAAATGAAATTTTACATTTGCTAATAGTCATTTTTCTGGAAAATGTATTCTGTGTATGAAAAATATGCAAGGGCGTTCAAATGCCCGACAAACGCGTAGGCAAAAAAATTCTGTTTTCGTGGTCTCGTTCGAACGCGTCTTCAAACACAACTATAACGCCAGTATTCTGCCAAAGAATGTTCGAACGCGTTTAAGAACGCAACACGAACGAGAACTCTCTGGAACACTTCGTTCGAACGCGTTTAAGAACACAACACGAACGTAAACTCTATGGAACACTTCATTTGAACGCGTTTACGAACACTACACGAACGTGAACTCACTTAAAAGTTTCGTTCTAACGAATTAACGAACGTGACACTAACGAATTTAATCCTGGAATTATTTTAGATTCAAAAATAATAACATAGACATAGATTAATTTATATTACAATGTATGACATGATGTTAGCTTGATAAAATAATATATTGTATTATCATCAATTTGGAAGTATATGTTTAAGTTAATATTATGGTGTTCAATTATCACAAGCATACACATAGTGATAAAGTTGAAAATTAATCGTGTGTTGCATACTTGTTTGAGAATTAAAAGTGTAATCTTACACAAGTAATTTCGTCCAAGCTTGATTGATTTATACACATATACACATACAAACCTACATATATTTATTATTGTATTGTGAATTGAAGTGTAATACTAAGTTTGAATGTCTAAGATATTCTATTGAGAAAGTGTTTAAAGGATATTCTGTCAAAAAGGCGATAAGAACCTAAATGAGCATGGATTTAAATGGTTACTCCGGACCCCCTCGTCCTCTGGGAATATTCCTTTATTCATTTATCATAATAAACCTTAGTAGTAAATTTAAGGACTTTTGTTATTTGGTACTACTGTCCAATGTAACAACGAATGGATTCTTAGTATATCACTTAAACAAGATCATATGTTTAATCGTTGTGCAATTTGTCTTTTGTAGACTTATTGATTACTGTTGGTTTTTCCAGTTACACATGGCTAGCGGAAATATCACAGTACCGGTCACTCATGGAGAAAAACCGGAGAAGTTTGGTGGAACAAACTTTAAACAATGGGAGAGTAAATGTTGTTCTACCTGACAACACTGCAATTGGCTAAGTACCTCAAAGATCCTCCGGGTCCTGTGGAGGGAGAAATAGAAATAGCCAAGCAACTGGGAGAAGAGACATGATCGTCAGGCGATTTATTATGCAAGAATTACCTCTTGGGAGGACTTGACAATACCTTGTACAATGTGTACCATGACATGACTTCTGTAAAGATTCTCTGGGAATCTCTCTAGAATAAGTACAAAACCGAGGATGCCAGCCAGAAGAAATGTATCGTGGGTAGGTTCCTGGACTACAAGATGGTAGATTGAAGGACAGTGATGTCTTAGTTGGGAGAACTTCAGTTAATCATTCATGAAATATTGGATGAGGAATGAATGAATGAACTCTGCGAGGTGTTTTAAGTTGTCATAATCATTGAAAAGTTGCCTCCATCATAGAAGGACTTCAGGAGCTATCTGAAACACAAAAAGAAACAGATGATTCTTGAATACCTTGGAGTTCGATTGAGGATCAAAGAGGACAACAGGAAGTCCGAAAAGGCCAGCTACAAGACTATGGAGTCTAAGGCCAACATCGTCGAGGGTGGAAAAGGTAGCGAAAATAGAAAGAATTGAGCTGGTTCTTCCCAAACAAACAATAAGTTCAAAGGGAAGTGCTACATCTGTGGAAAAATCAGCCACATGGAAAAAGACTACAGAAACAAGAAGTCTCAAGACAAAGGCAAGAAAAAGAAAAATGAGGCCCATGTCACTAAAGATGAACAGCTAACTGATGAGATCTCAGAGATGAACCTCTCAACAGTTGTAATAAAAGACAACTTGTTTGGGAATCCGAGAGAATGATGGGTAGGCACTGGGGCTACTCATCATATCTGTGCTGATAGCAAGATGTTTTCCTCATATCAGAAGGTCGATGGTGGAGATCATCTGACAATGGGAAACTCGTCTACCTCTAGAGTGGTTGGACAAGGAACAGTGGTTATGAAGATGACATCCGGAAAGGAGCTTATATTGAAGAATTTTCTGCATGTTCCTGATATTCGGAAGAACTTGGTTTCGGGCTATCTCCTTAACAAGAATGGCTTTAAGCTTGTATTTATTTCTGACAAAATTGTACTGTCTAAAAATGATGTTTATGTAGGAAAAAGATACCTCACTGAGGGCCTTTTAATGTAATGACTGTCAATCGACACAGTGCTAATAAGAAAGCTACGTCTTCCGCTTATATTATTGAGTCATAAAATATATGGCATGGGAGGTTAGGACATGTTAATTATGATATAATGTGTAAATTAATTAACATGTACCTTATATCTAAATTTACAATTGATAACCAAAATAAATGTGAGGCATGTGTTGAAGCAAAAATGCATATGGCATTATTTCATTCCATAGAAAAAGTTCTGAACCCTTGGAACTTGTACACTCTGATGTGTGTGATATGAATATTGTGTAAACAAGAGGTGGTAAAAAGTACTTTGTCACTTTTATCGATGATAGCACAAGATTCTGTTATGTTTATTTACTGATGAGCAAAGATAAAGCTATTGAGAGCTTTATACACTGTAAGAACGAAGTTGAAAATCAACTTAGCAAGAAAATCAAAAGAATCATGAGTGATAGAGGAGATGAATATGTGTAATTATTTGGTGAATATTGTTCCAATTATGGAATTATTCACAAAACTACTGCTCATTATTCACCTCAACAAAACGGGATTGCTGAGCGCAAAAACCGAATGTTGAAGGAAATAATGAACGCCATGTTGACAAGCTCTGGTTTACCCCAGAACTTGTGGGGGGAAGCCTTGATTTCCGCCAACTACGTTCTGAACAAGCTACCTCACAGAATATTGGACAAGACACCATATGAATTGTGGAAAGGTCACATACCTTCCTAAAAATATCTGAAAGTGTGGGGGTGTCTCGCCAAAGTGATAGTTCTGAAACTTAAGAAGGTTGGAATATGACTAGAGACTATTGATTGTATATTCATTGGATATGCTCACAACAGTAGTGCGTATCGATTCTTGGTACATAAGTCTGAAATTCCTGACAACAATCCAAATATGATAATTGAGTCAAGATTACGACTTTCTTTGAAGAGACGTTTCCTTGTAAGGAAACACAAAGAATAGAGTCTCTAAAAAAAAACTATTGATATTGTTAAAGATAGTGATCAAAGTTGCCAAGATTCGAATCCGATGTGGTGCTAATTCTTGGAGGCTTTCTTTCCTTCCGGCATTCGTTTCCCGCGACTTCCGCAACTTTTCAGGTAGTGCCTCCATACGAGGCTCATCATTGGGCTTATGTAAAAATGCAGTGTCTACAGTCTCTCAATATTAAGCCCCAACACTCTTGCGTATCGTCGAGCTCTCCTTCTCCCACGTTGAGTACCAGTACCACGGCCACATCCAGACATTTTCCTACAAACACGAAACTATTATTTAATACCCTCATCTATGTAGGGGTTTTATTGCGGAAATCCGGTAACGCAGCGGAATAGTGGAAAATCAAAATTTTCCGATTTCAAAATTTTTTCTCGGATTAATAAAATAAACTTATTTATTTTATTATCCAATAATCAAATTATGAAATAAAACACTATAAATCAAATTTATGTGAATTTACCGAATTACCCCTAAACCAAGCATTTTGTTTATTTTAATCCGAAATTGTTCGAAACGATTTTGGATGATTCTAAATCATTACATATATGAATTTAACATGTCATACATATTGAAATTCAAATTGCAAAATAAATTTCCAAAAAAATGGCCTAAGGCCGAGAGCCTCCAAAGGGAAATTATTTTGCATTTTGCACTTCCAAAGTTCAAAACACATCTAGGCAAAATCCAATCAACCCAATATTTTATATGTATCAAATACACATCTAAATAGACCATATAAATGAAAAGCCCCAAATTTGGAAGTGGTCTTAAACCCTAATTTTTCAATTTCTTCAAATTGGACAAATTAGACCAAATTAACAAAAACCAATACTCCAATCATGTTTCTTCCATCCAAATCAAGTCTCAACACAATGAAATAAATATAGAACAATTCTAGGTCATTTAAGATTGGGTCAATAACTCTAGAATGGCAACAAGGCTTTAAAACCATGAAAAGAATGTTTACTACAACATTAGCAATATTCTTCCAACTACATACATGCATAACACCTTCATCAAACTTTCAACCATCAAAAGTACAAAGAATAAAGAATAGAAAAACTCAAGAACATCACAAGATGTTGCCAAGAACAAGAGGAACAATTTTCTCTCTAATAGCAAGTTGGAAATACTTACTTAAATCCAAGCTTTCTTTTATTTTTCCTTTTCTTTTTCTCTAGCTTCTTTTTCTTTCTTTTAATGGAGTTTTGATAAAGTGTTGGTGATGGTTAACCCTAATCAAAATATATATATATAATATATATATATATATACCCACCAATTTGGCCTTGGCCGAATTTGGTATATACCAAATAACAAAATATCTAATTTTTTTGCCTTTTGAAAATCAACTTGCCAACTTGTTAAATAATGATCATTACACATTAATGATATTTTCAACTTAGTCAACAATTGCAACTTGGTCATTAAAACAAATATCATAAGCTTAAGATATTTATATTTTAATTAATTTAATCATTTAACAATTAAATAATTAATTAATTAATTAAATACAAATATATTAATATATGTATTATATTTACATTAAATATTTAATACATATATATATATATATTTTGATATTAGTCAAAAATCTCATTTTGACAATTAATTAATATGTATTTGAATTAATTAATCAAATATTAAAAGCAAATACACAAAAATTAAGGAAATGACTATCGGGTCCATACACATGTATTTTGCGTTTAACCTTTAAACGACTTTATAAATAATCAATATTATTTATAAATGTTGCCCTAGTGCTCTACGAGTATATTTCATTAGTGAGACTCTCTAGATTCAGGCATATCCGTCACGAAATCCAATTTCGTGTCCATAATTTATCCACCCGTAAATTATGACGATCACGGATAAACTCGCTGAATCATACAGGTCGAGGTCATGGCAAATGTATAATTCCTCCGTCACAGGTATCCGGATAAATCCCAGAGATATAGATGTAAACGTCAAATCTCTATAGGGATTATCCAGTCGAGTATTCTATTAGCAATCTCAAAAAAGAACATTTAGAACTAACTTCTAAATTTTACCACGGGCCCATGGTTTTTATCCGATTGCTAATCATATGGACTATCTATGCTCTGATACACAGAACTGACGAATCCTATCTCGATACACATAGGACACCCTGAGGATCTATCCACACCCAACGAACAGGCGGATGTCTGATCTAAATATATCGGTAATGTGACCGCAATCTAAGTGTGGAAGATGTCTCATGCGCCCACATTGGTATCTCAAGTCGAAAAATCATAAGTGCTACTCAACCAGACAAGATTCTTATTGACGTTGGTGTACCATCCATTAAGAATCTTCGGTAAGTCGTTCAGTGTTTATCCTCTATAAACACCTACACGTCTATATTAGTCTCCAAGACGTATGGTTCATTGAGAAACCATTGGAATCATATATTCCTGTATACGACATGTACCGGTCTCAACGGGTTTACTATACTGACCAAGTAGTGTAAACCTTGACCAGGAACATTCTGAGAATGACAATGTCATGTTACAACTCAATGTCAGTTGCGACGCTTTTGCAACTGCACCATGACTAGTCATTCTAAGGTCATTACGTATTTACCATATTAAAAGATAGATTATATTATAGAAACCGCATATATTATTCAAAATAATAAGGTTTTACATAAGTATTCATAAAGAAATACAACCGGGAATTGGCGCTGTGAGCACCAACCCCAACAAAAACTCCCACTTGCTCTAGTGCCAATAATAATTGTATCTAATACCCATCGACTCCACGTGTTTATCAAACAACTTCGGAGGTATGGCCTTCGTCAGCGGGTCTGCTACATTATCTTCACTCGGTACCTTGCACACGACAATATCCCCTCGCGACACAATCTATCGAATGATGTGGTACTTGCATTCCACATGCTTCGAATTCTGATGTGCCCTCGGTTCCTTTGCTTGCGTAATGGCTCCTGTATTATCACAGTATAACGGAATCGCATTCTCGATACTTGGGATAACTCCCAATTCTGTGACAAATTTCTTTATCCACACAGCCTCTTTTGCAGCTTCAGAAGTTGCAATATATTCCGCCTCAGTGGTGGAATCTGATGTTGATCCCAGTTTGGAACTCTTCCAACAAACTGCACCTCCGTTAAGGGTAAATACCAATCCAGATGTAGACTTTCTGTCATTGGGGTCCGATTGGAAATCGGAATCCGTATACCCGTTAACTTGCAGTTCGTTTCCTCCATAAATTATTAACTTATCCTTAGTACCTTTAAGATACTTGAGGATATGTTTAATGGCCATCCAACGGTCATTACCTGGATTGGACTAATATCTGCTAGTTACGCTAACAGCAAAACTGATATCAGGCCTTGTACATAACATGGCATACATTATGCTACCCAAACATGAAGCATAAGGATGGTTAGACATTCTAACCTTCTCATCTTCTGTTTGTGGACTCATCTTCTTTGAAAGATGAATCCCATGTCTGAACGGTATGTTCGCTGTCTTACAGTTACCAAAATTATACCTTTCTAAGATCTTATCTATGTATGTTGATTGGGATAACCCAATCAGCCTCCTTTGTCTATCTCTATAGAGTTTTATCCCTAAAACATAGGAAGCTTCTCCCAGGTCCTTCATGGAGAAATTCTTACAGAGGTCGCTTTGACGCTTTGTAACATACCTAAATCATTCCCAATGATTAGGATGTCATCAACATATAGGACTAAAAATACGACCATGCTCCCACTGGCCTTCTAATACACACAGGATTCTTTCGAATTCTTGAGAAAACCAGATGATCTAATAATCTCATCGAATCAAAGATTCCAACTTCGTGAAGCTTGTTTAAGTCCATAAATGGACTTCTTAAGCTTACATACCATACCCGAGTTTTTGCTGGATGCAAAACCTTCCGGCTGTTCCATATATATTTCTTCATCAAGAAATCCATTTCGAAAAGCCGTTTTGACATCCATTTTCCAAATCTCGTAGTCATGATATGCAGCTATAGAAAGCAAAATCCGAATAGACTTAAGCATTGCAACTGGCGAAAAAGTTTCATCGTAGTCGACGCCAAGTCGCTGCGTGTAACATTTTGCTACTAGTCGGGCCTTGTAAGTTTCAACCTTACCGTCAGGGCCGCGCTTCCTCTTGTAAACCCATTTACAACCGATAGGAACAATTCCTTCGGGAAGCGGAACCAAGTCCCAAACTTGATTCTCATGCATTGAGTCTAACTCGGATTTCATGGCACTTTGCCACTTTACGGAGTCGATGTCCAACATCGATTCTCTATAGGTGAAATGATCAGTCTCTTCTACTAAGAGAACATCTAGACTCTTTTCTTGTATCAAATACAAGCGTTCATGAGGTCTAGATACCTTTTCTAACCTACGGAGTGTGTGTGTTGAAGGTATTTCATCTACTTGAACTTCAGGTTCCTCCGTTGGTTCGTTGTTTTCAGGTTGGACTTCATCAAGCTCAACCTGTCTATGATTACAATAAAGTCTAGATACTCTTTCATCAAACTCAACATCGATCGGACCATATCCAATAAAGTCTGATTTCTTCTCTCAGATACTCCATTGTGCTGTGGAGTACCTGGAGGAGTATATTGAGCGAGAATCCCATTCTCCTTCATATAATCCATGAACTCACAACTCATATATTCACCGCCTCGATCAGATCGAAGGCATTTAATATATTGACCAGTTTTTTTTTCTACTTCATTTCGGAACTCTTTGAACTTTTCAAAGGTTTCCGATTTATGTCGCATCAAATACACATAACCGTACCGTGACAAATCATCGGTAAAGGTAAAGAAGTACGAATAACCACTGTGAGCAGTCTGACTTAGTGGACCACGTACATCAGAATGTACGAGTTCCAGTAAGTTAGTGGCGCGGTGTCCAACACCAGAAAATGGGGCTTTGGTCATCTTACCCTGAATACAGGATTCACAAGTTGGATAGGATTCAATGGTAAGATCTGGTATCAAACCACTCCTAACCAATTGGGTAAGGTGTTTAACGCCTATGTGACCCAGCCGCATATGCCAAAGTTCAGTATTATTAATTACAGGTAAACTACGTTTATTAACGCCAGTATTTAAAATATCTTTTGAAGTTTGCAATATATAATGACCATGCTGGTTTGGACAACAAAGGATCTGAATATTACTTTTATCATATAAATACAAAGAACAGTTCTAAATATTAATACAAAAGCCTTCTGTATCCAATACAAAAAGTGATATAATATTAGCTACACATCCAGGCACAAAATGACAGTCATTTAACAAAAGTGTCCCATTCGGCAATGAGATCTCGCATACTCCCACTGCAACTGCATCCAGAGAGTCTCCACTCTCAAATCGCAACTGCATCTCTCCAGGCTTCAGTCTTCTACTTTCCTTCAACACCTGCAACAAATTGCAAATGTGAATGGGACAAGCAGAATCTAAAATCCAGTTGGATGTAATGGCTTCACAAGCCAAAGATATATCAATAACTGGAAAAATAAATGTACCTGATGTAGATGCACTCTCCCTCATCAGTTGGGCTATGTAGTCAGGACAGTTCATTTTCCAGTGCCCGAATTTGCTGCAGTGATGGCACTTGTCTTCAGAAGCCCTCTTGGGCTTTGCTATCTTTGCCTGTGGTTGAGGACCAAAACCCTTCTTTTTCTTCCCTTTCTTTTTCTTTCCCTTTGATCCAATCTGGGAAGAAACAGAAAGTGAAGTAGGTCTAGGAGGGCGAGTCGCTACTCTCTTCTTGAGGTCCTCTTCCGCCGTGAGTAACATCCTATGTAGCTCTTGGAAGGTGCAGACAATCTCATTCATGTTGAAATACATCACAAATTGGCGATAAGAAGCTGGGATCGAACCAAGAATGACACTCCTACCGAGAATGTCATTCAGAATGAGATTATGTTGCCTCAGTTGATCGATCAAATCGATCATCTGAAAAATGTATAGGCTAACAGCTTGCCCCTCATCCAATCGCGCATGGAATAGTTCCATTGCGACCTTGTGAACAACCACTTGTTCTTGGTTCTCAAACGATTGTCTTAATAATGTCATCATACCATAAGCATCTGGCATGCCATAGTATTGTCTTTTGAGTCCCGGGGAAAACGAACTTAAGATGTATGATTTAACTCTTAAATCATCATCCTTCCATGATTGGAAGACTTTGCGTTCTTCCGGAGTAGCATCCTCTGCCACAGCAATGGGTAGTGGACCCTCAAGAACATATCCCACCTTCTCGGAGTCGAGGACAATCCTAAAATCCAATTCTCAATCGGCTAAGTTATCATCCACAAATCGCAAACTGATTTGTAGATGGTGCCACCATCGCAAATATATCATATAGATCACGAAAAACGGTTAGCAGAAATTTAAGCAGTTTCATATAATATCATAAGCATAAACTAGATCATGGATTTTTAATCTAAAAATGCCCCTCCCACTAAATCATACAATATTGTAATCCCCAAACAGAATACAAAGATTTAATAATTAAATTAAATACAAATAGTGAAAAGTGAAAAGTGGATCCCGTGAATATATTTCAGCTCACAGCAGAGGCACGATCTCGCCTACGTATATTCATCAAGTAGACAACTTATTTGTCAATCACTCACTTGTGACTCATGGGTTTCTGGTCCTGGTCGTTTCTCGTTGTCGCTGCGAAGGCAGGCCCACAAGGAGACGTACCAAGGTTAAACTCATCAATGATAAACTCAAGTTACTTGCGTAACCCTGACAGTTATGGCACGTTCAGGATTCCGCTTTCACTTGAATTTATCTAATATCTAATATACATCCGGTATAAATAAATCTCCATCGGCTACACCCGCACAGCAGAGGCACGGTCTCGGATGTAGTCATGGAGAAATATTTATAAACCGTATTGACAAGACGGACCACATAACATGCATCAAATACATAATTACATTTAAACCTTATTAATTAGGGATTTTCCGCTAAGTGTCATACACCCTAAATCTAATCAAATTATATTATAACATCCATGTATAATGCCAAGAAAACATGATTAAACATTGAATTAAAGGGCTAATCATATTAGGGGGCCTAGAATCAGACTCGCTCTGATACCATTTTGTAGGGGTTTTATTGCGGAAATCCGGTAACGCAGCGGAATAGTGGAAAATCAAAATTTTCCGATTTCAAAAATTTTTTCTCGGATTAATAAAATAAACTTATTTATTTTATTATCCAATAATCAAATTATGAAATAAAACACTATAAATCAAATTTATGTGAATTTACCAAATTACCCATAAACCAAGCATTTTGTTTATTTTAATCCGAAATTGTTCGAAACGATTTTGGATGATTCTAATTCATTACATATATGAATTTAACATGTCATACATATTGAAATTCAAATTGCAAAATAAATTTCCAAAAAAATGGCCTAAGGCCGAGAGCCTCCAAAGGGAAATTATTTTGCATTTTGCACTTCCAAAGTTCAAAACACATCTAGGCAAAATCCAATCAACCCAATATTTTATATGTATCAAATACACATCTAAATACGTCATATAAATGAAAAGCCCCAAATTTGGAAGTGGTCTTAAACCCTAATTTTTCAATTTCTTCAAATTGGACAAATTAGACCAAATTAACAAAAACCAATACTCCAATCATGTTTCTTCCATCCAAATCAAGTCTCAACACAATGAAATAACTATAGAACAATTCTAGGTCATTTAAGATTGGGTCAATAACTCTAGAATGGAAACAAGGCTTTAAAACCATGAAAAGAATGTTTACTACAACATTAGCAATATTCTTCCAACTACATACATGCATAACACCTTCATCAAACTTTCAACCATCAAAAGTACAAAGAATAAAGAATAGAAAAACTCAAGAACATCACAAGATGTTGCCAAGAACAAGAGGAACAATTTTCTCTCTAATAGCAAGTTGGAAATACTTACTTAAATCCAAGCTTTCTTTTATTTTTCCTTTTCTTTTTCTCTAGCTTCTTTTTCTTTCTTTTAATGGAGTTTTGATAAAGTGTTGGTGATGGTTAGCCCTAATCAAAAAAATATATATATATATATATACCCACCAATTTGGCCTTGGCCGAATTTGGTATATACCAAATATCAAAGTATCTAATTTTTTTGCCTTTTGAAAATCAACTTGCCAACTTGTTAAATAATGATCATTACACTTTAATGATATTTTCAACTTAGTCAACAATTGCAACTTGGTCATTAAAACAAATATCATAAGCTTAAGATATTTATATTTTAATTAATTTAATCATTTCACAATTAAATAATTAATTAATTAATTAAATACAAATATATTTATTATATGTATTATATTTACATTAAATATTTAATACATATATATATATATATATTATGATATTAGTCAAAAATCTCATTTTGACAATTAATTAATATGTATTTGAATTAATTAATCAAACATTAAAAGCAAATACACAAAAATTAAGGAAATGACTATCGGGTCCATACACATGTATTTTGCGTTTAACCTTTAAACGACTTTATAAATAATCAATATTATTTATAAATGTTGCCCTAGTGCTCTACGAGTATATTTCATTAGTGAGACTCTCTAGATTCAGGCATATCCGTCACGAAATCCAATTTCGTGTCCATAATTTAACCACCCGTAAATTATGACGATCACGGATAAACTCGTTGAATCATACAGGTCGAGGTCATGGAAAATGTATAATTCCTCCGTCACAGGTATCCGGATAAATCCCAGAGATATAGATGTAAACGTCAAATCTCTATAGGGATTATCCAGTCGAGTATTCTATTAGCAATCTCAAAAAAGAACATTTAGAACTAACTTCTAAATTGTACCACGGGCCCATGGTTTTTATCTGATTGCTAATCATATGGACTACCTATGCTCTGATACACAGAACTGACGGATCCTATCTCGATACACACAGGACACCCTGAGGATCTATCCACACCCAACGAACAGGCGGAGGTCTGATCTAAATAGATCGGTAACGTGACTGCCATCTAAGTGTGGAAGATGTCTCATGCGCACACAGTGGTATCTCAAGTCGAAGAATTACAAGTGCTACTCAACCCGACAAGATTCTTATTGACGTTGGTGTACCAACCATTAAGAATCTTCGGTGAGTCGTTCAGTGTTTATCCGCTATAAACACCTACACGTCTATACTAGTCTCCAAGACTTATGGTTTATTGAGAAACCATTGGAATCATATATTCTTGTATACGACATGTACTGGTCTCAACGGGTTTACTATGCTGACCAAGTAGTGTAAACCTTGACCAGGAACAGTCTGAGAATGACAACGTCATGATACAACTCAATGTCAGTTGCGTCGCTTTTGCAACTGCACCATGACTAGTCATTCTAAGGTCATTACATCTTTACCATATTAAAAGATAGATTATATTATAGAAACTGCATATATTATTCAAAATAATAAGGTTTTACAGAAGTATTCATAAAGAAATACAACCGGGAATTGGAGCTGTGAGCACCAACCCCAACAATCTAATGCAAGGTGCCTACAAAATCTATAACCTCCGCTCTGATACCAAAATTTGTCACGACTCGCTCCCTAGAACGGGCCCAACCCTAGAAAGGGTCCGCGAACCACTTCATCTCGAGCACCTACATGTCATGCAATTGAACCAGATTCGCAAAGAAAAATAATATTTCGCAAAATATAATTCAATAAACCTCAAATAATGTTTACATCAAAAGTATGTGAAAATATGAAACTTGTCGTAAAACTTCTATCTCAAAAGCCAAAAGAAATGTCTGGACCAACCCGACTGATGGCTTGGGTAAACGAGTCAAATCCTGATATTGATACTGCTACTGTTGCGCTGGCGAACTACCTGGGATGTTTGAGAAATGGGGGGTGAGCTTAAAGAGCTCAGTAAGTAAAAACACTCATACTCTCAACATGACCTCACCAACAAAATATGTATATATAATAATAAATATTTGAAAACAGCAATTAATATATAAAATTTATCTCAGGCAAAACATACTCACAACAATACCTCTCAATCAAACAAGGTTTGCTAGCCGGATTCGGTATAATAATGGATTGAAACCATTGGAGAGTATCAACATCTCACCTCCCAAGGTTTCCCACAATGTAATCCCGCATAAATGTGCAAGAGGGGGACTGAACCACACGCCTCTGCTAATCTCGCATAACCTCGCATCTTCGACCACTATTATACTAAATCCGGCAGCATCTCAATAATAACACAAAACATCCAATACAACACATCTCATCACATTTCATCCATCTAACTCATCTCAAAGTCACGAAATACTCATATACTTCGATTCATAGTACAAGCATACAGTTATACCCAAAATTTATATTCACAATTTATTTTCTCATGTTATCAATTACTCAATCAAATTTCCAAACATATATGTATAAATATATTTATACTATATTACATAAACTCATATATCAAACATCAACCAACAAACATTTATGTTAAGGGAATCATCGTGCTTTGTACTTACCTCAATCCACGCAAAACTCTCTATATCTATATGTCCTCGCTAAAATCGAGCTCCAACGATCAAAATTCCAGAACGAGGTGATCAACAGATAGTACACGTCATTAGGATCACAAGGAAAGTGGTGGTAATGGCAGATGCTCGTGGTCACCGGCGAATGATCGAACGGCGTTAACTCTCGTTTTTTGCTCGTTTCACGACAATCGAAGGTCCGAATTGGGCAACCGAGGTGTATAACCTGCGTATCTCGACAAGGGGAAGATTCTAGTCCGATAGGTGTTCTGCACGCACGACGGCGCGTAGGCGAGTGGAGCTGCGACACGGCGGCGCGTGGGTGGCGCTTGGTAGCGCGTGCGGTAGATTCAGGCGATCGGACTGGCGGCGTTGGCTTCGTCTCGTCGAGGGGGTCCTCCTTGAGTGGTCACTCACCGGAAAAGGTGGCTGGAATATGACGAATGAGCCATTTCTCTCTCCTGCCCACATTTTCTCTCTCTAAATTGGTTTCGTTTTCTCTCTCTAACTGGTCACTAGAGTTGCCTTCAATGATCTCTATCTACCCTTGAACTCTCTGCTCACCCTCTTCTTTTATTTTTCTCATACAACCACACAAAGAATTTAGAGTTTTGTTTATATAATAGAAGTGAAGTAGGTTTATATTAGAGTTAGTGGGTAGTTAAAGGCTTGATTTAAGGGAAGTTGGCATGATAATAGTGGGTGGTGCTTGTGTAGGGATCTAAGGGATAATGAATATTTCAAATAAAATAAAATAAAATAAAATAAAAAAGGATAACGGTTATCACAATAATTTTCTAGGAAATGCTTCTTTCAATCTCGGACTCAGTATCATCATGGTTATTGCAAAACTGAATTGTACCCAATTAAGTTCCCATGGAACAGAGGAGTATTTGCCTCTATTTGCCCATGCTCTATTCTTTGTCTTCAATTAATGTTTGGATCTCATAAATTTACAATCTTATTTTCTGTAATTTTTTGATCTTAGGCACAAAATGCTGACCTAATGAAGCAGTGACCCTTGAACTCGCCACACCAGTGAAAATTTGTTATTACATTAATGAACCAAGAACATCTATCCAAAACTCCAAGTTACAGTTTGTGCATCTCTTAAAAAGTAAATTAGAAATATTTAATGAATTCCATTTTCATCCCAAACCATTCAAAGGCAACAACAGGTTATGTCCAGAAACAGTAAACAAGAAAGCATAAATCACAAAAGAAATAAAATTGAAGCTTCTCTCCACATTAATGCAAAATAACATGAGATAAACAAAGTAATCAGATACAAATGGCTTAACACACTGGACTGGAATCACTCACCCCGCAATTTATTTTCTCAACTGGGGACCATATAGAAATAAATGTTAGTACATAATTGTTGATTAACCAAGGTACAAGTGAACCTTGACAGCAAGAAAAAAGACACAAACGAGAGCAAAATAGAGAAGGGAATGCACCATAATTGCTGCACTACTTGTTTGAAAATTGCCAAACTCAACAAACCTGTGTTGCCCTGGAACCTGAAACAACAAACCTGGCGTTAGCAGCACAAACAAGATCACTGCAACAAACACAGGGCCCCAATCCGACATGTATTCTACTAACTGTTGATTGATTATAGGGAATGATGAGAAAAAATTGCAGGATTGTGAGTGGTTTTTTATATACAACAAAAGTAAATACACAATATATAACAAGATAAAGAGAAACCCAATTGTGTGTTGAGTCATGGGTTTTGTCATTTGTGTGTTGTGTGGTGGAGCTTAGAAGATGAAGTCGCGTTGATTTACTTCATCCATTGTCAGTATGTTGTTTTTGACATGTGACATTCAGAATAACTTTATTGTTATGCTTAATTGTTGATCAATTCGGCATTGCTGATTGTCTTGGCCTTCGCTTTTCTGGTGTTTGCTGTTACATTATACTGTATTAATTTTTTTGGTGATTAATTAATATTATATATTTAGGAAAAATACTATTATGATAACCTAAAAAAATCTTTATTATTGAATAATTAAATTTTATATTTTTTTACATCAAATTTCTTTCAAGTGTTTAATGTAAAATATATTTTATATATATTAAATTTCAGCATCATAATATTTTTTTTTTATATCTAAAATGCGCACACTGTCAAAATAAATAAAAAAAAAAATCTACAATAATAAAATCTACAGTAATATTATGAAAATAAAATCATAAAATCATTAGCAGTATCATACATGAATTTATATAAAACCACACCACTTGAAAAATAAATTTGTAATAACATATTGATTAAACATGGCGTCCCAGCAAATCATTATACATGGCATCACGAAGAATAAATCACACTTGTGGGAACTTTTAAACCTATTGGCTTGCTTAATGCATCACGAAGTATCCTAGAGTCACATCGGATCCTTCCTATCCAGACATCACGAAGATGAATTTCATATCTCATGAACAAACCCCCAAAACATTTGTAGCGATTTCTCCTTTTCTCAATAGTGAACTCTAGTTTTACTCCATATGCTACCCACGCAATTTATTTTTTATAATGTAGGGTTCAAGATCTCATCTTGAAGTCCTGAGTTCGAATTCAGGAAGTGCGTTTATTGTAAGAGTCTGGGACAATTAAGGATTTTATCTGCATCGCTTAAGCCCAAAATGAGTGATTTGACGGTGGGGTTTCCAACGATTTCAAAAAAAAGTGTGGATCCCGTTCTTCGAGCAGGTTGAATAAATTTTAAATATTATTTTATAATAATAATAACAATTGATGAGGAATCTAATTATACATATAATTTTTTCTTTTAAATAAAAGAAACACACAAATGACATCTCACATGAAACCATTGCCACCACTATATGTAGAATGATGTGATGCCCCAACAATAATTTTTTGTTGCAATAGATACATCCCAACAACTAAATTGAACGATATTATTGATAAATAGAGTAACCCACATACAAACACAGCTTTTCATCTAAAATATTCAATATGGGACACGACGAGTAGTCTATGTCAAATGATAAAAAGGCAATTTGACAGCTTTTATCAGTCCACCAATGATCTAAATTATGGATTGTGTCAATTCTAATAATTAAAGACAATAAAAACCAACTTAGGCTAATAACTGTAATACGAGATCCAAAAATATTTTGGTAATCTTTCTCTTGATACGGTAAAAATTTGGATTTGTGTGATTTATTCTCTCTTAAATTTAAGGTTCGAATTTCATTAAATATATTTTGTTGGGCTATATCTTTATGTAAAAAATTTACGACTTATCATGATCTGTGTTAGGAAATTTATGAGGGCACAAGATACAAATCTTGATGATTAATCGAAATACACGAAATTGATCTGTCTATTCAGATTATAAAAAAAAAAAAAAAATCACCCTATTGGTAACATATTATGCATTCTCGTTAACGTCATTGTGCTTTGGATATCTTCTGTTAATTAAATAGACTTGTTCTTTAGAGAGGTAGTATGGCTACACGGAATTCCTAGGAGCATAGTTTCAGTCAAGTTCTTGAGTCACTTTTGGAAGGTTTTGTGGGGTAAATTAGGGACCAAGCTAATTTATTCAACCACATGTCACCCCCAAGCAGATGGACAGACGGAAGTGGTCAATAGGACCTTGACTCAATTGCTTCGTACCATGGTCACTAAGAATTTAAAATCATGGGAAGAGTGTCTGCCATTTATAGAGTTTGCATACAATATGTGCATTTATTCTTCTACTTCATATTCACCTTTTGAAATTGTAAATGGATTTAACCCACTAACGCCATTGGATTTATTGTCTTTGTCTGTTGAGGAAAGAGTAGGTTTAGATGGGAAAAAGAAAGAAGAATTGGTGAAACAAATACATGAGAAAGCACGTGAACATATATTACGGAAAAATGAGTAGTACGCTTCTCATGCGAATAAGGGCGGTAAACGCATGGTGTTTGAGCCTGGTGATTGGGTTTCGCTACACATGCGTAAGAAGAGGTTTCCGGCTCAATGAAGATCCAAGCTTCAACCTCGAGGAGATGGTCCTTTTCAAGTTGTCGAAAGGATCAATGATAATGCATATAAGCTTGACCTACCTAGTGCGTATAATGTTTCTGCTTCATTTAATGTTTCTGATTTGTCCCCTTTTGATGCAGGTGTCGATTCGAGGTCGAATCCTTTTCAAGGAGGAGAGGATGATGTGATCCTATCAGCACCTGATTTGATCCAGAGTACAATAGATCCAATCCATGTACCAGTTGGACCAATTACAAGACACAGAGCTCAGAAGATCAAAGACGCTATGACAGGTTTGGCCCAACGTCATGTAACTGAATTGAACAAGCACGTTCGAGACCAGTTGGACTTCAAGAAATATGGTTCAAGAGTTATACATTTGACCCGAGTCATCGAAGAGCAGCCTGGATCAGTTTCAGTTTTTTAGACTTATTTTCATCATATTATTATTTATTTGCATGGATGAAACCAACGTGGATGACCGCTTTATTTATTATTTGGGTTAGTTTTTTTTTTTTATTTGTGGGTTCAAAATGGGCTAGAAATTAGGAGTTATGGACTTTTAGTTGGTAATGGGTAGTTTAAGGCTATTTTAGACTTTTTGGCTTTATTAGGGTTTGAGCATGTAACTATTTAAACTCAAAAATAACTCTTAATGAGACACCCAATATTTTTTGCGTGAATAGTTACTTTCTTTGAGATTAAGAATTTTTTATCAAAAGTTCAGTGATTGAACAAAGAATTATCAAAGGGTTGGCATCTTTTGTGGCGTTTATTTTGCTGGCAAAATTCATCTGAGACTATCTACAAGGGGTTTTCAAGGACATGTTCTTTGGGGGTCTACAGGATCTTGGATCGTGTTTTGTCATTTTCGTATCCAGTTTCGTATCAAGTACTTTAATTAAAATATTTAAAAGAGTTAAACTTCCAAATTCAAAAGATAAGGGCAAAAACCCTTCACTCGAAAGAGTTTTTATTTATGAACTTATATTTAGGGGAGAAAATAATAGTATACAACTAATGTTGTTTATTTTCAAGTCCTAGTTGTTGGGGCGGATATGGGACCCCTAGGGTCGGATCGGTACCTCGTGCAGCGGAAGTGGGTCAACCCATAGATATCAAGCATGAGTGTATTTTTAAATAATTTAATAGAATGTTATATTCCATTATGTGTATAGGAAAAACCCGGAACTGAATCAGAGTCCGGAAACAAAAAAATGGACAAAAACAATATCTGATGCAGTATGCGCGATGCGCACAATAGCCTTTTTTTTTATTTTCTTGTTAAACCATCAGCTCTCTGGAAACAGAGAGATGATGCAAATTGGGTATTTTACCCAATTTGCTTTCAATTTTCCCTAAACACTTCCAAACACCCAAAACTAATTTTTAACATCAAAACCAACATCAACATATGTTAAAGAATAAAATCATGTTGTTCAAATATCAAATATTTTTACAAAAAATATAAATTTATTTTAAATACGCACATGCGTAAATTTTGAATCTAAAACACAAATCAAATTAGAATCCCACAATGAAATGACTCATGAAGAATTCTAGGTCACTCAAATGTGGTCAAGCGATTCTAGAATGATAGTCATAGCTTTAAGCTATCATTTAGAGTTTCAAACTCTAATTTTATGTTTATGTCCAACATAAATATTTTGACCCAATCACAAGCATATTGTGTTTATACTTCCAAAACATCCATACATAATTTATTAGCCCAATTTCAACATCAAGCTATGTTATTATGTATTCAATACATCACTATATGTTTCACTGATGATAACTCACGAATGAAAAACATAGCTTTAGAAAAGATCAAACTTACCTTATAAGCTTGATTCCAAAATACAATCTTATTCTTCTTATTGAAATATTATAGAGAAATTCTAAAACTAACAAACTTAATTCCAAGATCCAATCTTGATTTCTCCTTATTGAAATGTTGTAGAAAACTTCCAAAGTTTCTCGAAATATTTCTTTTACTTAGAGTAATATTTCTAAATCTTACTTGTTTTAGCTTTCACTGGTTTAACTTTCTTAAACTCAAGCTTTATTAAAAACTTGATCAAGCTTGTTTTTTATAGCAAAGCTTATGCAATTTTTAATTAATAAAAATTCTAATAAACTTTTAGGGGGCTTAATCCAATTTGTCCAGATATGTATAATTAGGTGTGACTAATCACCTTTGTCTACCACTTTGATTTACTCCAATTAAATCAAGACAAAGTTTAATCAATGGATTAGTTTATTATCTACCATTTTAATTTAATCCAATTAAATCAAGACAAAATTTAACCATTTTGATTAGTTCATTGTTTACCACTTTGATTTAATCCAATTAAATCAAGCTAAATACACCTATTATTACATATTTTATTGATGAACATTAAAAAGTGTGCACTTAATAAAATAAAAATTAATCATTTTACACTTATAATTTCATTAATCCTCTTAATTTAGCACATTTATAAAATAATAATTACATTTATGTTACATATTTTTATTGTGATTTTTATTTCTTATGTAGGTGAAATAATATCTTGGATGCATAACTAGAAAAATGGACATGACGTTTGGATTTTGGAGGCCGGAAACTTGAAAGTACGTTCTAACAGTGTCCAATTTCGGAAATTTCTACTTTGCACAATTTTTGTAATTTGGCCATAACATTTTACCTCGATATCGGATTGAGCCGATTCTAGTTCCACATGAAAGAAGACTCAAATATCTACAACTTTGATTTTAACAATAATTTCTAGTGCTGAGGTTTTCTAGGTCAAAATTGGTGAAGACGTCAATGTGTGCTACATGTAATTTTAATTGTTAGAAAATAAGGTAAAAAAATAAAAAATAAAAAAATAAAAGTTGAAATGTCATAATCCACTTTAGGTGGATTGTGATCATGTTTGCAAAATTATCAACAACAAAAAAAAGTCAAAAAAGGAAAATAAAAAATAAATTAGTAAAAAATTGTTGTTTGTATTTGATTTGGAAAGTTGTAATTAATAATTGAGAAATGAGAGGTGCTCACCTCTCATTTTTCTTCATACTCTCTTTCAAAGTTTTATTGTAGAATTTGGGAGAGAGTATTTTATGTGTCATATTTTGCATGTTTTTCTTCAAATCATGAGTAGCTAATTTCATCATTCTGAGGTAAAGAGTGAAGATCATAATATGACAATATAAATTAATATTATTTATATTATAATATATAATTATAATATGAATAAGTAATTTAAATCTGAATTAATTATTGACAAACTTTGTTACCGCCTATATGGCTGGTTTTATTTTTTTTTGACGTAATTGAGTACCTAACTGAACTTGTTATAGAGTTATCACCGTCTTTATGGCTGGTTTTATATGTTTTGGCATAATTAATTACTAAAGTAAATAACTGGGTAATAATAACAATTTGTATATTATAAGAAGTAAGATTTCTCTATATTTGAAATAATAAGAGTGAATCTCTTAATCCCAACATTTTAACTTATTATTGTAGTTCAATTTAAAAATTTTCATCATTTCAAAAAAATCCAATATTTTTATTTCATTCGAATTGTTATTTTGTTTTACTAAATTTATTCTTTGTGGATCGACCCCATACTTACCGAGTTATTTTATTACTACGACACTGTTATAATTGGGAGTAAAAAGCCATTTTTTTAGCGTGTCATTTATAATTACCAAAATATCCTCCAATGGTAGAGATATTTATGAAATTACAATAAAGCCCTTGTGTGATTTTGGATTAATGCAATTAATCCAATTGGGTCAAAGTAAATAATTAATGTTATCCAATAACACTTAATTTTTTAATTGATAATTATAATATCAAATATTATCGGCTACCCAATGGCAGTAAGCAGTAGTGCGTGTTACATTTCGACATCACGTTTGAACGTGAATTACAATTCAGTGGTGTGCGTCCCACGTTCGTTAGGGTTTTCAAACTCTCCTGCGTATTTTGCTTTTTCTAAATGCGTTTTAAAGGCTTGAAAACCCTACATATATAAAGAAAGTCGTAGCCAATTTATCAAGTGTTGGAAACATAATATTTAGAGTTTCCACATCTTTGTTTTTACATTCTTATTCTTTGATGGAACTTTGCTAAACCTTAATCATATTTGTTTCCAACTTCTTTAAGAGTTCATCATTGAAGACTCCATTGATCTCATGTCTTCTTTATTCTTGGTGAATATTTTTCTTTGGTAACCATCAAAATATCATTCTTTACCAAACCCTAACCTTCAGAGTTCTGAGTTAGAGATTGGTCATAAGAGCGAGTTCGTTAGTGGATTTACTACAAGAGAATTCAGAGGTTTATGAGAAGATTATTTGGTGCGGGCTTGAGGAGTTTCCTTAAATTATTACAATTGGGGTAATTGGGTTGGTAAAGGTTTTGCTATAGGTTTTTTAACCATCACTGTAAGTTTCTCTTCATAGTGAATTCGGGTGGTAACCTATACCCATAGTGGTTTTTCTCTGCAAAGAGGTTTTCACTTCATAAATAAATCTAGTATTATTTGTTTACTTTTTGTTGCTTACTTTTTGCATATTTATTTGTTCTCTTTATTACCTGTTTTAGATTAAGAGTGTGTAGCATTTGGTTAAACCTAAGAATTTATGCTCTTAACCATAGAAACATTAATCAAGGAGTTGTTGTAGTTAGTTTTTTATTTTTAAATATTTCCGCATACTATACTTATTCCCCTCATAAGTGTATAGGGTCAGAACTTATCGTAATTTCAAATATAATACAAGTCATGCTTATACCAATGCACATCCAATCACATAATCATATATGTATAAAAAAAAAAATAATAGATAAACTTAACATAATAATCATTAAACAAATTCCTGTCAGATACATATTAATGTCAGTAGAAAGTATAGTTTACTTACTTCAACAACACAACTATACAAATACCTGGAAGCTTCCAATGGTCTCAAAGACCTTAAACAATTAGAACACAAAATTATTATGGCGTTTACTAATTGATAATTAAATTGAGTTAGAATCGAAATGGGTTGGAATTGAAATGGGGTGGAATCAGAATAATTGATTCGAATTAAAATAAATTATTTATTTGAATTGCAAGAATCAGAATTGGAAACAACAATATTCCCATTAATGAATATAAATTTATATTTATCCAAGTTAAAATTTGTAGAATCTAAGAACTGCTACCCTAACTAAATCATAATTTAAATATTATTAAGGCTAGGAAATATGATAAATGTCAAGATCAATGCATCCTAAAAATTAATAAATTCATGATATTATAGTACATGAATTCGTCAAAATAAAGCAAAAAGGATTAGTGGCCATTGGTGACAAAAATATTAACAAAAATTTAAACTATAACCCTAATCAATAATCAGTTTTTGATGGCTTCCATAAATCCAAAACTTCGATATATCAATTGTTAGGGTTGGTGCTCGGAGTGCCAATCCGGATCGTATTTATGTCTGATTCATAAATACGAGCAATTCTATTATCCATAATATTACTAATTTAATGGTAGCACCATTGTCTTTTATACACTTATTCGATTTAATTACGATTAGATATCTGATTATGATTAGATTGAAAATAAATCTGGTTTAGTGATACTTATTTTAATAACACGGGTCGGTTAGTAAAATCCGCTGAGACCATTACATATCGTATATCGTGACTTGGTCCGATGGTTTATCCCACTGAACCATGAGTCTCGGGAGACTCGTATAGACATGTAGGTGTTTATTTGATAAACACTGAACGACTCACTGAAGATTTCCTAATAGATGGTACACCAACGTCAATAGGAATCTTCTCGAGTTGAGCGATCATAGTGGTCCTTCGACTTAAATTACCATAGTGGGATATATGAGTTATCTTCCACACTTTGATGGCAGTCATGTCACTGATCTATTCATAATCAGACCTCCGCCTGTTCGTTGGGTGTGGACTGATGCTCATGATATCCAGTGCGTATCAAGATAGGATTCATCAGTCCTGGTACAAGGCATAGACATCCTCACGTGTTTACGATCTAGTAAATCCATGGCCATGGTATAACTTCAAAAATTAGTTTCGAGTGTTATTTAGAGATCGTAAATTGAAAGTCGACGATATTATACCGAATGGGTTTGACATTTTTATCTATACCCCAGGTATAATATGGATAGCCTGTGACGGAGGGATTATACGTATGTAATGACCTCGGCTTGCATAGTTTAGCGAGATTATCCATGGTCGTCATAATCCATGAGTGGGTAGATTATGGACATGAAATTAGATTTCGTGACGGATAAACCTAAACTTAGAGAGTTTCATAATATGAAGTGTACTCGTTGAGCACTTGGGCAACGTGCTATGAATAATACAGATTATTATTAATACTTCATCGGATTAAATGAGTTAATTCGACTCGTTCAATTGGTCAAACAATAACACATGCATTAGAGGATTTTGTCCGATCATAATTATTATGTATTTGTATTTGATACATAATACGATTAGATACACATTAATTATTCGTCAAATGAGATTTTGACACATGCCATAAATATATGTATTTGTTATTTATTGTAAATAAAAATACTATATAATAATAATTGTATTAATTGATTATTTAGCTATTTAATTGCTAAATATTTAAATGATTAATTAATTAAATTTTTTCCATAAATGTTATGAAATTTATTTGATTATTATTGGAACATGTGGCATGATTTAAATTAAACTTAATGTGTGCAATTTTGATTGGATAACATAAAGTTTAATTCATTTATTTTGATTAAAATGAAAAATGACAAAAATGCCTCTACTATACCCAAAGTCGGTCACACCATTTAAAAGAAGAAAAATGTTTTCTTCATCATCTAACCTATTCACCATTTCCGAAACTTCAAGGAAAGGGTTCCAAAATTTTCTTTGATGATTCAAGGAAGAAAACAAAGGAAAATTCAAGAAAAAACTTGGAAATCAAAAGATTAAAAGGTAATCTTCTATAACCCAAGCTTGGAAATTAGTTTCATATTTTATTGAATACTTAGAATAGTTCTACGGTTCCTTTGTTTGTGAAAAATTGGGGCTTTTGGTTGTGGTGGATGAATTGGAAGCTTGTGTGCATGTGTGAAGTGTATTTGGATGAAATTATTGTAATTGTTGTCCAATTGATCATTTGATGATGAGTTGCTATTTTAGAGTATTATGAACACTCTTGTGACACCTATAATTGTTCTTGGGTGCTTCATGTGTGGTGACTTTGGTTGGTGTTTTAATTAATTTGATTGATCTTGAAAAATTAGACTTAAAGCATGAAAATTAGGCAATTTCGGTTCTGGATCAGATCTGGAGTTGATTCTATTTTTGTGATGAAAATAATATATTTTGAATCTATTGGATGTGTTTTGGGAGTTGGAACAATTGCCGAAAAGTGTTTCGGAGTTGAAATAAGCGAAAACGGCGAAAAACGACGTTACTGTGTGACTTTTGAGCCAACCTGGTGACAGCTGTCCAAACATTGAGTTCGTCACTGTTCGGGCAGCTCATGAACTACCCTAACACTATTGGGGCTGACCTGGGCAGTCCCCATAAGTGTTGGGTGGTCGGTTCGGTCAAAAACATGTTTTACGTCATTTTACGGAAAAATGTTTTTCATAAAAGTTTCACGACGTTTCCTTTATATTTATGTCTCTATTTGATATCTAATAAATAGGTTTAGGTGAAATATGAATAAATTATTCATATTAGATATTGAATAATTTATTCAATAATTTGAAAAAGATTAAATTACGATTTCGCCCGAACCGCGCTTCCGCCGCGCCCATCGCCCGAAACCCCAACAACAATGGTATCAGAGCAGGTCTGATGCTTCATCCATTACATTATTCATGCTTGATATTTGATATTTAATCCAATTTTAATGTTCAAACATGCTTATAATCTATATATGTTTCTCGAATTTCGTTTCTACGCTAACGGTAATGTAACGGAAATTTAATTGTTAAATTAAGTTATGTTTTCTATAGGTAGAATTGAATTGTTTAGAAAATAATTTAGATTAAAATTCTGTATTTTATGTAGAGTATAGCTTCTTGAGGAAAATCCCCGCTTAAAAATAAGGCTGTAAAGTGACGTGTATTGGATACATGTTTCTTGGTCCGTCTTGTCAGTACGGTTTATGGGTATCTTTCTATAACTACATCCGAGATCGTGCCAAAGCTGTGAGGTGTAGGTTATGGGATTTTATCCATGCCGGTTGTATATTGATACTAGACAAATTCAAGTGAAAGTGGAAATCCTGAACGTGCCAAAGCGGTCAGGACTATATCGGTAGCTTGAGTTTGACATTGACAAGTGAAGCCTTGATACGTCACCTTGTGAACGTGCCAAAGCTGTCATAACGAGAAACGGTCAGGACCAAAACTAGGAGTTACTGGTGAGTGATTGACAATGAGTTGTCTACCTAATGAATATACATAGGCGAGATCGTGCCAAAGCTGTGAGTCGAAATATATTCATGGGATCCTACTCTCACTATGGAATTCGATTTAATTATTGAATTCTTGTTCTCCGTTAGGGATTATGGTATTACGTAAAGTAGTGGGAGATACTGCTGGGTTAAAAATCCATAACCAAAGTAATGCGTAATTTTATGGAAAATTCTGTTTCGTTTTATTTTTATTATATATTATTTATAGAATTGTACTTCTAATCCACTGCATACTTATTACTTGAATGAGTCTTCTGACTTTACTTATGGTTGCGTAATTCTAGAATAGGTTCTAGAAAGATAGTAGACTTAGATATTGTTAGATTAGTTTAAAACCATCAGGAACAATTGTTCCGGTTTTCTTGAAAATCAAAATGGTTCGTGACTTAGTTTCTAAGTCACGTTTAGTAATCTAAATAGATATCTGTTTTGGATATAGTTATCTAGTAAGAATAATTTCTTATGCAGTAAGAATTGACTTGAATAGTTCATGTCTCGAGATTCTTGACTAGCATTAATAAAACCCATTTAGGTATTTTATGTTGGACAATTATGACCCATAGCGTCACTATTTGTAGAGATCATGGTGTTGTTGTACAAATTAACTATGTGACAAAGGAGATTGCTCTCTTATCATTTGTGATTAGATCACCAAGATGTATAAATGATAGGAGGTCCTTATGATTAGTTCTTGGATTGAGAATGATATGAGACAGTATCAGTCCACGAAGGATAAATCATTAAATATCCCTAGTCAGAGTATTATCGAGATTGGACATCGATAATGCGTAAAAGACTAGTATTACACTTGTGCACGTTGTGAGGGCATAACGGCATAGTTCTCATATATTTGGGTATAGGATACTCATGCAAGTATAGTAGGAGGTTGTGTTTTACCGATGGTACGGGAAACAGCTTCTCTATGGATAGACCCCCTCGGAATTCCATTGATAGTATGACTATGTGTCTATGGAAGTCCGAAATCAGGGTAGGTGTATTTGGTCTTAACCAGAGACTTGCACCGCTAATACTTGCGACAATCAATATGCTTTGGTTTTGGTCGTCTAGGGCTTTAACAGGTTCTTTGTACACCTCTGCTGGGTATATTGAGAATCGTAGTGTGTTTGGTGGGATGTCAAGATGGAAGTATCACTCCAGTCATATGGAGATGATGGTCACGTAGGATACGGTACTAGTACTCTTATATACTGCAGTCATCGGGATAAAATGACAAGGCCATGTTTATCCGATTATAGAGACTAGTTACCAGACATCCGACATGTGCTTCGTACGGGGCAGACATAATTCCAGCCCCAGACCTAGCATGTGATCATCCGATACTGGATCGAAATACGCCTGTGTATACTACGCCTAATATAGATCGTTTATTCCTGTAAGCATGTTTCTGGAGAATTGGGTAGGCATGGCGCTTTGCTAGAAGCCAACCTTGTCTTGTAAATTGGTACAAACGTAGTACGAGGTACTTACGTGTTCGGATAGTCCCACGACCGAATTTACTGCCAACATATCCGGGGATCTCATGGGTCGCTTCCTGAAGATTCACCGATGACTTATGACTCGCACTTTAATTAATATGGGATTAATTAGATGAGAGAGAAAATTAATCGGGGATTAATTGCGGAGATATTTTATCTGGGATAAAATATCAATTAAAGAGAGATAACGATTAATTTGGAATTAATCGATAAAATAATATATTCGATATATTATACGAAATTGGATTTCGACGCGGAATTAAAATTAGATTTTAATTCGGACGAACGAGTTAATTTAGAATTAATTCGTTAGCGACGTGAATAGTGATTTCGCTAGGCATAATCATTTAATTACGTCGCAACGGAAAATTCGTTAATTTGGAATTAGCGACCCCGAGCACGGGATTTTTGCGAGCGCATTCGCATTTCGAATTCGAGTGTGGCACGCAAGTCAAATCAAGCGTCAAATCACTAGTCGCATCAAGCGTCAAATCATTAGTCACTTTGAGTGATGTGACAAGTTGTCACTTGATTGATTGAGTGATGTGACTTGATGGAAGTTGATGGTGGAGTGTAATACACTCAAGTGTGATGGCATGATAGACATTTAATATATTTAAATTTTTGGTATTTGTTTTTGATTTTGGAAATCAATTAATTGATTTTTTGAAAATCAAAAAGGTGGTATTAGATACACACTTTTTTTCCAACCATCACACAACTCACTCTCTCTCTCTTTTCTCTCCCTCTCATTCACGCCTAGGGCTGAATTTTTTCTTCTGGTTTTGGCTTACTGCCGAGAGCAAAGGGAAGCAAAAGTGTGGTGATTTTGTGGTAAAATCATCTAGAGCTAGCACTCCGAGAGACATGCGAAGGTGATAGGGAAGTCCACCCATGAGCTTGGAATCACCATGACGAAGCTTGGAGCTTGAAGATTGATCCAAAGCCACAAATGGAGGGGAACCACAGCAGCTCACTGCCGTGACATACAGAGGGCAGAAAACCAAATTTGTTTTTCCCACCGCGTTGCTCAACCGATCGATGTAAGTATTCAAAAACTTCATTGATTGTATTCACATGTATTTTCATTGCTTGAAATGATCTTGGGAAGCTTAGAAAATTCCAACAATGGTATCTATGAGCAAGGTTGAGCATGAAAATAATTTAGGGTTAAAATTGGGTAAATTGATTTTGAGCATGATTTGGTTAAATCGTTTGATTAAGTGTGCTTAAATGATGTTGAATTGAAGATTGATTGGATCAATTTCATGAAATTGTGATTGGATCATTTTTCCCCAATTTTGGAAGGCTTGGCCGAAAATACATGATGCCCTAATTGTCTTGGATTTTTTGATTTTGATTCATTGGATGAGTTGGAAATCAATTGGGAATGTTGATTTAATGTTGAATTTGATTCAGTTGGATTGGATTTGCAATTTGGCATAAAAACCCTAAAAGTCGAGACTTTGAAGCATGTGAATTGGGTTTGATTTTTGATAAAATGTGTTGGAAATGTTTTGTTATTAAAGGCATGATTAATTAGGCTAATTGCTGTTTTGGAAATGTTAATTGGGTAATTAATTGTGTAATACATTTTAGTTAATTTAATTAAGAAATTTGGAATTTTTTGGAATTAAATTAATTGGGCCTATTTTGAATTTGGGCTTGAAATGTTGTAAATGGGCTTATTGGGCTTGGTTGTACCAAGATGGGTTTAGGCTAAATTGGTTGGATCCAATTGGGCCCAAAACCGCTTCCATAAAGCCCAAATGCGACTAATGGACCTTAATTAATTTAATTGGGCCTAATGGGCCTAAATTGATTTCTAGGCTTATGGGGTTACTCCTTGATTGGGCTTTGGTTATTGGGTTTGACCCAAGTTGACCAAAAGTCCACGCTTCAAAGAAATTAATTGAAAGCCCATTGGACTTTAATTAAATTAACGTTGGACGTTAATCGGGCTTTGAAACCCGTAACGATTAAATTTGGAATTTAAATCGTAAAAGGTTTATTAATAAAGTGTAATATTTAATTTGGAATTAAATAGCGAATTAGTATTAAATACAAGTTGAATTGGATTTAATTTTGTAGTTTAATTTAATTCGAGAATTCGTACTTTGAGTACTTATTCGCAAAACGAGTTTGACTCGCGCAAAATCAAATCATTGTTTGAACATTGGATGGTCATTAATTATCAGATTAATTAATTTGATTAGATTGATTGATAACATGCTTGTGTGAATACATGGTTGCGATGCATGAATAATGTATATCGGATGGATATTAGATGGGTGTGGCAATTTTAGAAATTGTTGTAATAAATTTGAAATTTATTAATTGGACCTGCGTGTCCAGCCTTATTACCTCATTACTCTTTGTATTCTCTTCTCACCTATTCCGCTCAAAAAATGAGGTTTCTTTAGAAGTGTAGTGTAACGGGTAGAAGCAAATACTTGTGCTAGCGGGAGAGAGGAAATGGAGAGATTTGATCTAGGATCAATGTGTTAAGTATCCATCCGCATATCATTATTATTTATTTATACGCGCTTTATTATGTGTTTAGAATGCATGTTTAAGGGTGTATGATGATGAGACCTTAACAAAGATAATAAATTGGTTGCCAATTTGCACGCAAAAACCCTCACAAAATATTAAGCGTTTTTTCCTTCCATTGAGTTATTCTTACTCAAGATCCAAGACTGGCATTGGCTTGTTGGCCAAAGTAAAGGCCTTTGTCCGTCGAGGATGTGTTTGAATCACGAGAGCTTTGTTCCATATTGGTGTCTTGTCCAAGTTGTGGTTTGTTGGCCAAAGTCAAGACCATTTCTTGTCCATCGACATTGATTACGAATCTTTCCATGGTCAATGGGTCACGCTTAACTAGGATCACTAAGTTTGTTGTGCCAAAGCCAAGGCTTAGTTGATTCAGAGGAAAAATGTTAGGTAATATATTGGATATATTGGCATATATAAGATATATGTTTTGGACTTGGATGTCCCCCTACTGGATCTAGGAATTGGATTGGATCCAATTGATCTTATAGATCTACCTAGTTAATTATCATACAATTTGTTGGCCAAAGTCAAGATTGTGTGATATTTAACGGGATCCTAGCCCGCTAGGAAACACGATTTCCCGAGTACTCGACAGAGGGTTAGAGGCTCGCCGAAAAATAGTGGGAGGCAAGAATTGAATTTGCAATATTCGTTTAATTACTTGCCATACGCGCTTAAATCAAATATCATTCGTCAAATAAATTAAATGTTAGTTGGACTAATATTTAATGGTTGTTTTAATTAATAGTTGGACTGTATTCAAATAATTAAATTATAGTTGATTAAATAGCTGGACTAAGGTAATCATTATAATTAATAGTACCTAAATCATTGATTAAATAGTTGGACTATTAGAATCAAGATTAAATTGAAAGATTAGCATTTAAAACATAATCCAAGGGAAAATGTATTTAAATGGTTTAATTTTCAAATTGGGAATAATTTCATGATGGTCCTGGAAATTAATAAGTTACTTTATTTGATAAAATAACATATTAGGCCTAAGCCCGGAGTTAAGCAAATAGTAGAGCATAATCTTTGGAAGATTTATGTGATAATAACTTTAGTGATTAATCCATTAAGCTTGTCGCAGTAGACTCCTAAATTTCTTTGTCAGAACTAAGGGTTAGATCCTTAAAGTATGATAATGAAATTGAAGGATCTTCATAAATCTATACTTAGATTTTAGAAGTAATAAATTGCAATACAAAACTCTTGGAGAGTTAACGACTATTCTCAATGAGACAAAGTCAAAGTTTGCAATAAGGCAAGAAGCGCAAGGCGCATCTTATTTCGACATTCCGGAAGACCAAGGCTAGGCCGAACGCTTCTGAGTGTGGAAAAGGGCAAAGACAAAATCATTATAATCTTCTGGGAAGATAAAGGACATATCTCAAAATGTCTGCCTAAATTGTGGCAAACGGGATCGTGGAAGCGTGACTGCCGTTTGGACAAAGCAAACATGAAGGAATTAAAGACGGTGCAAGGCTCCGGTTTTGAATATGTTTGTCATAAATATGTTCACTACTAGTATTGAAATTGGATTTTAAATACTTAGTGTGGTACATAAATATGTATTGATGTTCAGAATCTTCTATGAGCAGGATACTGACTTCAGATCGAGATTTATCTGCGAATCAGAAACGGGACGAAAGTCACTGTTTCAACCGTAGATACCTAATTTTAGGAACTACCCTTCGGGTTTGTACCTAAATTTGGAAACTGTTATAATGTAACTAGTTTGACTAGAGACATTATCTCTATATCAGTGTTTAACCCGCTGCGGGTGAACCTTTATATTCTAGAACACTAAAGTGTTTTATTTTATAAAGATGATATTGAGATAAACACATTAGATGTGAATAACAGAATTTATATTTTAAATATAAATAAATCTCATATATATGACATGACAAACAAATAACTCAAACTGATTTGATCAGAAGAGTCTAATTGTGGCATTGTTGTCTGGGACACATTTAAACAAGACTCGTATATCCACACTTTCGAAGAGTGGGTATCAGGACTGATTTGATTCCAATCAAATAAAGTCTACAAATTTAGTTTATTGGGCAAAATGCCTAAAACACTATTTACTTGGTAAAAGTGCAAATGCCACCGATCTGTTAGCCCTAGTTCATAGTGAAGCAAGTGGGCCCATGTCTAGCTAGGCTAGAGGTGGATATAAATATTTCGTGACCTTTACGGATGTGGCATCGCGTTATGGTTATGTGTTTCTTTTGAAACACAAATCGGAAACTCTTAAAGTTTTGACACGAAATAGAGAAACAGATCGACTAAAGTATTAAACCGTCATGGTAAGACCGTAACGGAAAATACTTAAGCAATAAGTTTCTAATATACTTGAAAGAGTTTAGTATTCTTTCAATGAGGACTCCTCCCGGAACACGTCAGTTTGACGATGTGTCCGAACGGAGAAATCGAATTTTGTTGGACATGATAAGGTTATTATGAGTCGCTATGAGCTACCATTTCCTTCAACGGATACACATTAACAGTGCAGAACTTATTTTGAATAAGGTTCCATAAAAATCTGTTTGACAGACTTCATATTAGATATGAACAGGAAAGAAACCAAGTTTCTCATTCCTGAAAATTTGGGAATGCAAGGCATATGTTTGGATGATGCCAAACTAAAACCCAAATTGGATAAGTGCCAATTGTAGGGTATCCTAGGGATACCATAAGTATAGTACTTATACATCTCACAAGATAACAATTTAATTGTGGCTCACCATGAGATTTTCCTAAGAGGAATACCTATATGCAGTGGTAAGTGGGAGGATAGTAAAACTCGATGAAAATCAGAGTAATACTATTCCAGGCACCGATTCTTAATGGAACACAAATAATTCATCAATGATGAAGCTATACCAGTAATCTTCGAATACACAAGAACCGCGTAAGTCGGAGAGAGTCAGAAAACAAAATGGGGTATGGGTTTCTGATCTCACCTCATAAAGATGTCAATCTTATTGAGGTATACCAACTGACTACGTATGAGGAAGTGATACAAGTTATCGACTCCCTATTATGAGAAAGTGTCATGAGTCCGAAATGGATTCCATGTATATCAACTATGTTTGGATACTAGTTGATGTACCGCAAAGCATTGTGCCTATTGGTACTTATAAGTCTTCAAGGAAAACATACATGGATGGCAACATACCAACGTACTAAGCTAGGCTTATAGCGAAAAGGTATCGTTATCAACATTATGTTGATTTCGATTCAACCTTTTACCTGTTGCCACTGTATATCCATTTGGATAATGCTTGCTAAAGCTGCATGTTTCATTTATGAAATATGACAGCTGAACGGAAAATCGCTTTCCTTAAACGAAAACCTTTTGGAGGATGTTTACAACATCCTGACGGTTTTGTCGTACCAAAACTAGCAAACAAGGTTTGCAGGTTAATCAATCCATATTTGGATTGAACCAAGCATTAGGTTCTTGGAATTATCGTTTTGATGTAATCATAATGGTATATGATTTAATTCAAAACGAAAATGATTCTTGTGTATATAAGGAGGTTAGTGGGAGCTCACTGACAGTGGCTGTCCTATAAATAATGATAATAAATCATTTCTTGGAAATGATATTCCCATAATACAATCGGTGAAAGCATGGCTTTCGTGAAAACTCTCCGAGAAATCATACATTGAAAAATGTACGCGACCTGGTGTCTCATATGCTTTGAGCATATGGATTCACAAACAGGCCAATCCAAGTGATAGTCACTGGATTGAAATTAAGAACATCCATTAGTATCTTAGAGAACTAAGGATGATGTCTTATACTATGGAGAAGGAGAACTTGAAGTGACTAGAATCACTACTACAAGTTTCCTAAACCGACAAAACGACTAAAAGTCACAAATGGTACTATACAGTTTGAATAACGGTACAGTGAGCTGGAAATCTTCCAAGCAAGATACTGTGACCGAATAAACAACAAATGCGGGTTATTGTTGCAGCTGAGGTAGCAATAGAAGCCATTTGGTCGATAATAAATCTAATTAGATTAGATATAGTTATTTTAGCAGCTGAGCTAGGCTACAGCACAGGCTAAAGAATTAATGGTCTCATCAACGATCCAGATACATACTTCGATATTCATCTGATTCGTTCGGATCATACATCGTGGCGATGTGATGATCGAATAAATCGCATCAGATGATAATCATGCAAATCCGCTGACGAAAACCTTCCTCAGCAATTTGAGCCAACCGTACATAGTTCGGGTGTCAGAAACTTGAGTGACTGGCTATAGGCCAAGTGGGAGATTGTTGGACAATTATGACCCATAGCGTCACTATTTGTACAGATCATGGTGTTGTTGTACAAATTAACTATGTGACAAATGAGATTGCTCTCTTATCTGTGATTAGATCACAAGATGTATAAATGATAGGAGGTCCTTATGATTAGTTCCTGGATTGAGAATGATATGAGATAGTATCAGTCCACGAAGGATAAATCATTAAATATCCATAGTCAGAGTATTATCGAGATGGACATCGATAATGCGTAAAAGACTAGTATTACACTTGTGCACGTTGTGAGGGCATAACGGCATAGTTCTCATATATTTGGGTATAGGATACTATGAAAGTATAGTAGGAGGTTGTGTTTTACCGATGGTACGGGAAACAGCTTCGCTCTGGATAGATCTCCTCGGAATTCCATTGGTAGTATGAATATGTGTCTATGGAAGTCCGACATCAGGGTAGGTGTATTTGGTCTTAACCAGAGACTTGCACCGCTAATACTTGCGACAATTAATATGCTTTGGTTTTGGTCGTCCAGGGCTTTAACAGGTTCTGTGTACGCCTCTGCTGGGTATATTGAGAATCGTAGTGTGTTTGGTGTGATGTCAAGACGGAAGTATCACTCCAGTCATATGGAGATGATGGTCACGTAGGATACTTTACTAGTACTCTTATGTACTGCAGTCATCGGGATAAAATACAAGGTCATGTTTATCCGATTATAGAGACTAGTTACCAGATATCTGACATGTGCTTCGTACAGGCAGACACAATTCCAGCCCCAAGCCTAGCACGTGATCATCTGATACTGGATCGAAATACGCAATACTACGTATACTACGCCTGATATAGATCGCTTATTCCTGTAAACATGTTTCTGGAGAATTGGGTAGGCATGGCGCTTTGCTAGAAGCCAACCTTGTCTTGTAAATCGGTACAAACGTAGTACGAGGTACTTACGTGTTCGGATAGTGCCACGACCGAATTTACTGCCAACATATCCGGGGATCTCATGGGTCGCTTCCCGAAGATTCACGGATGACGTATGACTCGCACTTTAATTAATCTGGGATTAATAAATGAGAGAGAAAATTAATCTGGGATTAATTGCGGAGATATTTTATCTGGGATAAAATATCAATTAAAGAGAAATAACGATTAGTTTGGAATTAATCGATTAAATAATATATTCGATATATTATACGAAATTGGATTTCGACGCGGAATTAAAATTAGATTTTAATTGGGGCGAACGAGTTAATTTAGAATTAATTCTTTAGCGACGTGAATAGTGATTTCGCTAGGCATAATCATTTAATTACGTCGCAACGGAAAATTCATTAATTTGGAATTAGCAAACCCGATCACGGGATTGTTTGCGAGCGCATTAGCATTTCTAATTCGAGTGCGGCACGCAAGTCAAATCAAGCGTCAAATCACTAGTCGCATCAAGCGTCAAATCATTAGTCACTTTGAGTGATGTGACAACTTGTCACTTGATTGATTGAGTGATGTGACTTGATGGAAGTTGATGGTGGAGTGTAATACACTCAAGTGTGATGGCATGATAGACATTTAATATATTTAAATGTTTGGTATTTGTTTTTTATTTTGGAAATCAATTAATTGATTTTTTGAAAATCAAAAAGGTGGTATTAGATACACACTTTTTTTCCAACCATCACACAACTCACTCTCTCTCTCTTTTCTCTCCCTCTCATTCGTGCCTAGGGCTGAATTTTTTATTCTGGTTTTGGCTTACTGCCGAGAGAAAAGGGAAGCAAAAGTGTGGTGATTTTGTGGCAAAATCATCTAGAGCTAGCACTCCAAGAGACATGCGAAGGTGATAGGGAAGTCCACCCATGAGCTTGGAATCACCATGATGAAGCTTGGAGCTTGAAGATTGATCCAAAGCCGCAAATGGAGGGGAACCAGAGCAGCTCACTGCCGTGACATACAGAGGGCAGAAAACCGAATTTTTGTTGGCCACCGCGTCCCTCAACCGATCGATGTAAGTATTCCGCAACTTCGTTGATTGTATTCACATGTATTTTCATTGCTTGAAATGATCTTGGGAAGCTTAAAAAATTCCAACATTTTGTTTATCTTATAATGACGTTTCTTGACTTTAGTGACTTTTAGAAGTCACGTGTCTGACACAGTTTGATAATCAATCATTTGTAATTGTTGTGAATAATTGAACGCAAATTATAAAGCTAAAGAAAGGAGATGCATATATTTGTGTATAGAGAATATTGATTCTCACAATACGACAAATGTAGGTATTGGATACCAGATCTCCCGTCTAGTTATTTAAAATAATGTTTAATAACTGTTTTGATATTTTATATCCGAACTTGTGACTATTGGATAGTTACTTTTTCAGTATAAACAGTTGTTACATATTTTAAAGTGACTAGTAGTGTCATTAATGAAAAGGTAAACATTAAGAAAAATATTCGGTAAAATAAATAACTTAGAACTGTGCTTTATGAGATTTTATCATAAAAGCATTAGATGTTTATTTCATATGGTAAAAGATGGTCTTATATGAGTTCACACCAATTATCCTTAGTCATTGGACCACAAGATTTATTAGACTAATGCATTGGATGTATGTAGTTTAATGATAAAGGTTTGACCTTTACTGTATGATAGTGAGAAAGGTTATACTCAGCGATGTAGATTCTGAGGAAACTTGTCTCCAGTCGCACTGTTTGAACAATTAAAGATTTGTTGGTTAATGTTGATATTAAACTTTATATTTTGGCTAAAGAATGCAAAGTGGCGTTCTTGAATGTTTTCTTCGAATGAAAGATCCGTTGCGATTTCTTTGTTTGAAGAGTTCATTCTAGAATGGCCTAGGGTTTGTATTCTACTAAGATCACAGTTTGATATTCTAGCTTATATAGCCTATTGTAGACTCAGATAAGTTTTCTGAAATATCTGTGTTCTTTAATTTTGATATATTCAGATTGTCTGATTCTATCAAACATAGAGAATACATATTTGTTACTAGGCTCAGTTGGAGCGTACAAATTTCTTTCTAGTGTTATATATCCTAACAACATCATCATTATTAAAGTAATAATGAGATGTTTGTAAAGTAAAACGTTTACTTAAGTCTTCTTTTCTCCGTGTAAGTTGTGGGAGTAGTCTCTGTTATATTTGATATAAAGTTTTATATATGATATAAAACCTAGAGACTTGTGAGAGACTCCTATTAATTTAATTAATTATTATTAAATTATTAAATCTATCTATCTATTTTTTATATATATAAGTTAAGCATTTTTAAGTATTATCACTGCGCTATGTGGCGGTTTCATATTAAAGTTATAAAATTTAATTAATAAATCTATTAAATAAAAATTATATTACAATAAAAATACATGTTATAATTTTAGAAGAAAACATATTATAGTTGATGGAGTTGGTGCTTGGAGTGCCAATCCGATTTGTACATTTTATTATTTATTAATAAAATAACTATATTTTTCATTTCATACCTTATAATGGTATTGTCATTATGCGTATTAGATTGATGTATAGATATACTAAGAATGACATCGACTTTAGAATATTCTTGACACTAGGTGTAAAGTAAATATTCTTAGTCGTTGGTTTTAGAATACAGTCGAATTCTTATAACCTAGAAGACTAACACATGTCGTATATTGGAATTGGAGTTCCAATGGTTTAACCGGATGTACCATGAGTTTTGGAAAACTCGTATAGACATGTGGGTATTGTTGGGTTTCTAAGATGTCCCAATATCATTTAAGCAATGAAACATGTGAATACTCAAAGAAGAATTTGCGGAATAATACTCACTTTGATCGGATATTGGATGCGTCAAATACGAAACTTTGCTCCTTGAAGTTTCGGCCAAGGTCCTTTTTTGAATTGAAATCCAAGCTCCAAGCTATGTTGTTGATTCCAAGGTCAAGGATTGGTTTCCCTAACACCTTATATGATTCTTTGTGTGCTAGCACCTTTGAAAATTTGCAACAAATCTTCCAATTTTCTCTTGTGAAATTCGGCCAAGCCTTGAAATTTTGGGAGATAAAATTCTGAAATTGCCGTGAGGGAGAGAGAGAGAGTGCAAGATGAAGATTTTTGTTGACTTGTTATTATGTTTTCAAAATACAAATTCAAGATATACCAAAATCAATATTTGGTATATGTCAAAAATCTCACCAACTTGGAGTGTAAAACAAGTCATCACCCACCCACCAAATTCCATCACCAAAAAGGTAAGTCAAATGACAAGTGATGTGACTTGTGATGTGACATGTGGGCCCCACTTGAATTCAAAATCTGAGTGGGCCCACAAACACTCCCGGGCTCGGGTTCGTTAATTCCAAATTAACGAATTTTCCGTTGTGACGTAATTAAATCAAATTTAATTAAATAATTATGCCTAGCAAAATTACTATTCACGTCGCTCGCGAATTAATTCTAAATTAATTCGTTTGCCCGAATTAAAATCTAATTTTAATTCCATTATGAAATCTAATTTCATTTAATATATCGAATATATTATTTTATCGATCAATTCCAAATTAATCATTCTCTCTCTTCAAATAGTATTTTATCCTAGATAAAATCTCTCCGTAATTAATCCTAAATTAATTATGTTCGAATCATACGTCATCGGTGAATCTTCGGGAAGCGACCCATGAGATCCCTGGATATGTTGGCAGTAAATCCGGTCGTCGGACTATCTGAATACGTACGTACCTAGTATTACATTTTTACCGATTTACGAGACATGGTTGGCTTCTAGCAAAGCACCGTGCCTACCCAATTCTCCTGAAATATTCTTAAAGGAATATATAATCTATGTCAGGCGTAGTATACGTAGTTTGCGTATTGCGATCTAGTATCGGATGGTCACATGCAAGGCCTGGGGCTGGAATAGTGTCTGCCACGTACGAAGCATATATCGGATCACAAGCAACTAGTCTCTTTAATCGGATAATCATGACATTGTCATATTATCCTGATGGTTGCAACACATTAGAGCACCAGTTTTATATCCCTGCGTGATCATCATCTCCATATGACTGAAGTGATACTTCCATCTTGACATCACACCCAATACACTACGATTCTCAATAAACCCAGAAGAGGCGTACACAGAACCTGTTAAAGTCCTGGATGACCAAAACCAAAACGTATTGATTGTCGCAAGTACTAGCGATGCAAGTCTCAGGTTAAGACCAAATACACTTACCCTGATGCGGATTCCCATAGACATATAGTCATACTACCAATGGGATTCTGCGGGGTCTATCCAAAGCGAAGCTGTTTCTGTACCATCGGTAAACACAACCTCCTATCACACTTGCATAAGTATCCAATACTTAAATATATAAGAACTATGATGTTATGCTTCCATAACGCGCACAAGTGCAATACTAGTCTATTCCGCATTATCGATGTCCAGTCTCGATAATACTACGACTAGGGATATTTAATGATTAAACCTTTATAGATTGATATTGTCTCATATCTAATAATCCGGAACTAATCATAAGGACTTTTATCATTTATATATTTAAGTAATCAAATTACAAAATGATAAAATGCAATTTCTTTGTCACATAGTTAATTTGTACAAAATCCACAATGTCTTTTACAAATAGTGACGCTATGGGTCATAATTATCCAACAATCTCCCACTTGGCCTATAGCCAGTCACTCAAGCATCTAACACCTGAACTATGTACATGTCGCTCAAAATTTTGCTGAGGAATAGCTTTCGTCAGCGGATCTGCAATGTTGTCCTCTGATGCGACCTTCTCGATCTTCACATCGCCATAATGTATGATCTCACGAATCACATGGAAACGTCGAAGAACATGCTTGGATTATTGATGAGACCGCGGCTCCTTGGCCTGCGCTATAGCCCCGTTATTGTCACAATACAATGGAACGGGCTATGCTGCTAACGGGACTACTCCTAATCCAATTAGGAATTTACGGATCCAAACTGCCTCTTTTGATGCTTCAGCTGCAGTAATATACTCCACTTCTGTTGTTGAATCGGCAACAGTCTCTTGCTTGGAAGATTTCCAGCTTACTGCTCCGTTATTCAAATAAAATATGTACCCGAATTGGGACTTGCAGTCGTCTTTATCGGTTTGGAAACTTGCATCGGTATACCCAGTTACCTCAAGTTCTCCATCTCCATAGATTAAGAAAACATCCTTAGTTCGTCTAAGATACTTAAGGATATTCTTAACCGCCATCCAGTGACCATCACCTGGATCGGCCTGATAGTGACTACACATGGTCAAAGCATACGAGACATCATGTTGCGTACATATCATGGAATACATGATCGATCCGACTGCTGAGGCTAACGGTATCCGACTTATTTTGTGTCTCTCATCTTGAGTTTTAGGACACATGTCCTTAGATAAAGTGACTCCATGTGACATTGGCAACAGTCCCCTCTTGGACTGATCCATGTTGAATATCTTCAACACTTTGTCAATGTACGTGCTATGGGAGAGTCCAAGCAGCTTCATTGATCTATCCCGATAGATCTTTATTCCTAGAATAAAGGCTGCTTCTCCCAGATCCTTCATGGAGAATTTTAATGAAAGCCAAGCTTTCACCGACGTTAACATGGGAATTTCATTGCCAATAAGCAATACATCATCAACGTAAAGGACAATGAATGTCAGTGCGCTCCCACTAACCTTCTTATTTACACAAGGATCATCCTCATTTTGAACGAAATCATATTCTTTTATGATCTCATCAAAACATTGGTTCTAAGAACGCGATGCTTGCTTCAATCTATAAATGGATCGATTTAACTTACAAACCTTGTTTGCAAGTCTTGGTATGACAAAACCATCAGGCAGTTGCATATAAACATCCTCCAAAAGGTTTCCGTTAAGGAAAACGGCTTTGACGTCCATCTGCCATATCTCATAATCAAAATATGTAGCAATAGCAAGCATTATCCTAATGGATTTAATCATGGCAACGGGTGAAAAAGTTTCATCGTAATCGACACCATGTCGTTGACGATACCCTTTCGCTATAAGCCTAGCTTTCTACGTTTGTACATTGCCATCCATGTCAGTCTTCTTCTTGAAGACCCATTTGCAACCAATAGGCTTTACGCCTTCTGGTGCATCAACCAGTGTCCAAACTTGGTTGGTGTACATGGAATCCATTTCAGAATTCATGGCATCTTGCCATAAACCAGAGTTGATACCTTGTATCGCTTCCTCATAGGTAGCCGGCTTGTCTTCCTCAATAAGATTAATATCCACATGAGGTGAGATCAGAAAACCATACCTCTTAGGTTGTTCTCTGACTCTCTCTGACCTACGCGGTTCTTGTGTATTCGAAGATTGTGGTACAGTTTCATCTCTGATGAACTGTTCATGTTCCATTAAGGATTCTGTGCCAGAAACAGTATCACTCTGATTTTCATCGAGTTCTACTTTCTTCCCAATTATCACTGTATTTAGGAATTCCTTCTCAAGGAAAACCGCATGTAGAGCAACAAATACTTTGTTCTCTTGTGGGTGATAGAAGTAATATCCTTTGATTTCCCTAGGATATCCTATAAATAGGAATTTATCCGATTTGGGTTCTAGTTTGGTACCTTCCAAACGTTTGACGTATGCCCAGCAACCTCAAATCTTCAGGAATGAGAAACCTAATTTTTTTCCTGTCCATATTTCATACGGAGTTTGTTGAACAGACTTTGACGGAACCTTATTCAAAATAAGTATTGCATTGTTCAATGCATATCCCCTAAGGAAATAGGTAGCTCTGTGCGACTCATCATAGACCTTACCATGTCTAACAAAGTTTGGTTTCTCCGTTCGGACACAGCGTTTAATTGCGGTGTTCCGGGAGGAGTCCACCGTGAATGAATACCATATTCTTTCAAGTAATCGAGAAACTCATTGCTTAAGTATTCGCCACCACGGTCTGACCGTAATGTCTTAATACTTTTACAGGTCTGTTTTTCTACTTCGTGTTGAAACTCTTTGAATTTCTCATAGGTTTCCGACTTGTGTCTCATAAGATACACATAACCATAACGCGATGCATCATCCGTAAAGGTTACGAAGTATTCATATCCACCTCTAGCCTGGCTAGATATGGGCCCACATTCGTCACTATGAACGAGGGCTAATAGTTCGATGGCACGTGCACCTTTACCGCTAAAAGGTGATTTAGGCATCTTGCCTAATAAACAAGATTCGCAGACGTCATTTGAATTTGGATCAAATCCGTCCAAGTACCCACTCTTCGAAAGTGTGGATATATGTGTCTTGTTTATGTGTCCTAGACGACATTGCCACATGTAAGTTTCATCTTTGTTACTTACTTTAAGCCTTTTGTTTGTTACATTATATGTTTGAGATTGATTTATATTCAAAATATAAAGACCATTATTTGCATCAGTAGTGCAAATTTCCATATCATTTTTATATATAAAACACCAAGTGTTTCTAAATACAAAAGTATACCCACATTGGGCTAACATATATACATAAATAATATTCCTAGTCAAACTAGGTACAAAATAACAGTTTATAAGTTCAAGTACATGCCCCGAGGGCAGTTCCAAAACATAAGTGCCCACGGCCAAAACGGCAACTCGAGTCTCATTTCCAACACGGAAGTCAATCTCTCATGAGGCCAGTCTCCTGCTAATCCGCAGATCCTGCACATCAGTACATATGTGAGTACCACAACAAGAAATCAAAAATCCAATTTTTAAAACTAGAAGTAGACATGTTTATTTCTATAACAAACATACATGAAGCCGGTGCCTTGTCCGCTTTGATTTCCTTCATGTGTGCCTTGTACTCGCGGCGGTCATGCTTCCAGTGACCCCGCTTCCCGCACTGCAGACATACATCTTAAGATTTGTCTTTACCCTTGTTGGGTTTCTATTAGGTTCCAATGATCGATTCAAGCAATGAAACACATGTGCGAATACTCAAAGAAGTTGCAAAATACTTACAATGATCAATTGAGCGATGCGATGAACACAAAAACTTCAAGCTATCTTCCAAGGTGACTCACGGCAGTGGGCTGTTTTGTGTCCTCCAAATTTTCGGCCATTGTGGTCCTTCAAGCTCCAAGCTTGTGATGTGTGATTCCATGTCCACTGGTGGGTTTCCCTATCACCTTCGTACGACTCCTAAAGCGTGCTAGCACTTCGGAAATTTTACCGCAAAATTTCCCATGCTTCTCCTTGTGTTCACGGTAAAACCAGAATTTTGGAGAGCAAAATGGCCCTTGGCCGAGAGAGATGAGAGGAGAAAGAGAGAAATTGTGTGTTAATTGATTTCCAAAATCAAAGCCAAAATGATATATCAAAAAATGGATTTGTAATAGTCATTCAAAGCTTTCAAATGGAGTGTAATATAAGTCTCTACCAACTCCACCAAAACCCATCAAGTTAAAGCAACTTTAAAGTGACAAGTGATGTGACGCTTGATGTGACTTGTGGGCCGCACTTAAATTCGCAATGCGAGTGCGCCCGCAAACACTCTTGGGCTCGGGTTCGCTAATTCCAAATTAACGAATTTTCCGTTGCGACGTAATTAAATAATTATGCCTTACAAAATCACTATTCATGTCGCTAATGAATTAATTCTAAATTAACTCGTTCGCCCGAATTAAAATCTAATTTTAATTCCGCGTCGAAATCCAATTTCATATAATATATCGAATATATTATTTTATCGATTAATTCCAAATCAATCGTTCTCTCTCTTTAATTAATATTTTATCCCAAATAAAATATCTCTGTAATTAATCCGAGATTAATTTTCTCTCTCATCGGTGAATCTTCGGGAAGCGACCCATGAGATCCCCGGATATGTTGGCATTAAATCCGGTCGTCGGACTATCCGAACACGTAAGTACCTACTACTATGTTTTTACCAATTTACAAGACATGGTTGGCTTCTAGCAAAGCATCATGCCTACCCAATTCTCCAGAAATATTCTTACTGGAATATGTGATCTATATCAGGCGTAGTATACGTAGTATTGCGTATTTCGATCTAGCATCGGATGTCACGTGCAAGGCCTGTGGCTGGAAATGTGTATGCCCCGTACGAAGCACATATCGGATCTCTGGTAATTAGTCTCTATAATCGGATAAACATGACCTAGTCATAATATCCCGATAGCTGCAGCATATAAGAGAATCAGCTAAGTATCCTACGTGATCATCATCTCCACTATGATTGGAGTGATACTTCCATCTCGACATCACACACAATACACTACGATTCTCAATATACCAGAAGAGGCGTACACAGAACCTGTTAAAGCCCTGGATGGCCAAAACCAAAGTATATTGATTGTCGCAAGTATTAGCGGTGCAAGTCTCAGGTTAAGACCAAATACATCTACCCTAATTCGGACTTCCATAGACACATAGTCATACTACCAATGGAATTCCGAGGGTTCTATCCAGAGCGAAGCTGTTTTCCATACCATCGGTAAAACACAACCTCCTATTACACTTGCATGAGTATCTTATACCCAAATATATGAGAACTATGTCGTTATGCCCTCACAACGCGCACAAGTGTAATACTAGTCTATTCTGCATTATCGATGTCCAATCTCGATAATATTACGACTAGGGATATTTAATGATTAAACCTTTATGGATTGATATTGTCTCATATTATCTCAATCTGGAACTAATCATATGGACCTTCTATCATTTATACATCTTGGTAATCTAATTACAAATGATAGAAAAGTAATTTCCTTTGTCACATAGTTAATTTGTACAACAACACCATGATTGTACAAATAGTGATGCTATGGGTCATAACTGTCCAACAATCTCCCACTTGGCCTATAGCCAATCACTCAAGTGTCCTACACCCGAACTATGTACGGTTCGCTCAAACTTCTGCTGAGAAAATGCTTTCGTCAGCGGATTTGCATGACTATCATCTGATGCGATTTATTCGATCATCACATCGCCACGATGTATGATCCAAATGAATCAGATGTATAATTGAAGTATATATCCGGATCATTGATGAGACCATTAATTCTTTAGCATGTGCTGTAGCCTAGCTCAGCTGCTAACAGAACTACTCCTAATCTGATTAGGATTTATTATCAATCTAGAAGGCTTCTATTGCTGCCTCAGCTGCAGCAATAATCCATTTGTGTTGTTTATTCGGTAACAGTATCTTGCATGGAAGATTTCCAGCTCACTGTTCCGTTATTCAAACTTTGTAGTACCGTTGTTATGACTCACAGTCGATTTATCGGTTTGGAAACTTGCAGCAGTGATCCCACTCACTTCAAGTTCTCATTCTCCATAGTATAAGAAAGCATCCTTAGTTCATCTAAGATACTTAAGGATGTTCTTAACATCAATCCAGTGACTATCACTTGGATTGGCCTGATTGTGACTCCATATGCTCAAAGCGTATGAGACACCAGGTCGCGTACATTTTTCAATGCACGATTTCTCGGAGATTATTAACAACTTTAAATCTATCCCAGTAGATCTTTATTCCTAGAATAAAGGTTGTTTCTCCCAAGAATTCTACAGAGAATTTTCATGAAAGCCAAGCTTTCACCGATTGTATTATGGGAATATCATTTCCAAGAAATGACATGTCATCATTACTTAGGACATTCATTGTCAGTGCGCTCCCACTAACCTCCTTATATACACAAGAATCATTTTCTTTTTGAATCAAATCATACACCATTATGATTACATCAAAACGATATTTCCAAGAACCCAATGCTTGCTTCAATCCATCCATGGATCGAATTAACTTGCGAACCTTGTTTGTTTATTTTGGTACGACAAAACCGTCAGGATGTAGTAAACATCCTCCAAAAGGTTTCCGTTTAAGGAAAGCGGTTTTGGCATTCAGCTGTCATATTTCATGAATGAAACATGCATCATCAGCAAGCATTATCCAAATGGATTTAACCATGGCAACAGGTAAAAGGTTTCGTCGTAATCGACACAATGTTGATAACGATACCTTTTTGCTACAAGCCCAGCTTAGTACGTTGGTATGTTGCCTTCCATGTATGTCATCCTTGAAGACTTATACAGTACCAATAGGCACAATGCCTTGCGGTACATCAACTAGTGTCCAAACTTGGTTGTTATACATGGGATCCATTTCAGACTTCATGGAACTTTGCCATAATCGGGAGTCGATACCTTGTATCACTTCCTCGTACGTAGTCAGTTCGTATTCCTCAATAAGATTGACATCTTTATGAGGTGAGATCAGAAACCCATACCCCAGGTTGTTTTCTGACTCTCTCCGACTTACGTGGTTCTTGTGTATTCGAAGATTATTGGTATAGTTTCATCATTGATGAAATATTTGTGTTCCATTAAGGAATCGGTGCATTGACCAGTATTACTCTGATTTTCATCGAGTTTTACTTTCCTCCCACTAACCACTGCATATAGGTATTCCTCTTAGGAAAACCGCATGGTGAGCAACAATTACATTGTTCTCATGTGAGTTTTATAAGTACTATACTTTATTTTCCCTAGGATAACCTACAACTTAAGCACTTATCCGATTTGGGTTTTAGTTTGGTATCATCCAAACATATGCCTAGCATTCCCAATCTTCAGGAATGAGAAAACCCGGTTTCTCTCCTGTTAATATCTAATATGAAGTCTGTCAAACAGATTTTTATGGAACCTTATTCAAAATAATTTTTACACTGTTAAATGCGTATCCGTTGAAGGAAATGGTAGCTCAGAGCGACTCATGATTAACCTTATCCTGTCCAACAAAATTTGGTTTCTCCGTTCAGACACACCGTCAAATTGACGTGTTCCGGGAGGAGTCCTCATTGAAAGAATACTATACTCTTTCAAGTATTTTAGAAACTTATTGCTTAAGTATTTTCCATCATGGTCTAACCGTGACGGTTTAATACTTTAGCCGATCTGCTTGTCTATTTCGTGTCGAAATTCTTTGATTACATCAAAAGTTTCCGATATGTGTTTCAAAAGAAACACATAACCATAACGCGATGCCACATCCGTAAAGGTCACGAAACATTCATATCCACTTCTAGCCTAGCTAGATATGGGCTCACTTACGTCACTATGAACAAGGGCTAACAGATCGGTGGCATTTGCACTTTTACCAAGTAAAGGTGTTTTAGGCACTTTGCCCAATAAACTAGATTCGTAGACATTATTTGAATAATATCAAATTTGTCCTAGTATCCACTCTTCGAAAGTGTGGATATACGAGTATTGTTAATTGTGTACCAGAAAACAATGCCACAATATAAGTCTCAACTGATTAATTCAGTTTGAGCTATTAGTTTTTCATGTCTTATGTTTGAGATTTATTTATATTCTAAATATAAATACTGTTATTCACATCTAATGTGTTTATCTCAATATCATCTTTATAAAATAAAACACTTTAGTGTTCTAGAATATAAAGGTATACCCGCAACGGGTTAAACCCTGATATAGAGATAATGTATCTAGTCAAACTAGTTACATTGTAACAATTTCCTAATTTAAGTACACACCCGAAGGGTAGTTCCTAAACTTAGGTATCTATGGTTAAAACAGCGACTGTCGTCCCGTTTTCGATTCGTAGATAGATCTCATCTGAAGTCAGTATCCTGCTTGTCAGCAGATTCTGCACACCAGTACATATTTATGTACTACACTAAGTATCTAAAATCCAATTTTAATACTAGTAGTGAACATGTTTATGAAAAACATATTTGAAGTCGGTGCCTTGCCCCGTCTTCAATTTCTTCATGTCTGCCTTGTCCATACGACAGTCACGCTTTCGTGTCCCCGTTTGCCACAGTTTAGCTAGACATTTTGGGATATGTCCTTTGTCTTCCCAGAAGATTATAATGACTTTCCCTTTGCCCATTTTCACACCCCATAAGCCTTTGGCCAAGCCTTGGCCTTCTAGAATATCGAAGTAAGATGCGCCTTGCGCTTCTTGCCCTATTGCAAACTTTGGCTTTGTCTCCTTGAGAATAGCCATTAACTCTCCTAGAGTTTTCTATTGGAAATATAGTACTTCTAAGATCTAAGGATAGATCTATGAAGATCCTTCAATTTCATTATCATACTATAAGGATCTAATCCTTAGTTATGAATAAGAAATTAAGGAGTCTATTTGGCAAGCTTATTGGATTAAGAACTAAAGTTATCATCAAATGAATCTTCCAAAGATCATGCTCCACTATTTTCTTAACTCCTGGCTTAGGCCTAAGATGTTATTTTATCAAATAAAGTAACTTCTTAGTTTTCAGGACTATCCTGATGTTTTATTCCCAATATGAAAATTAAAGTCGTTTAAAAACATTTTCACCCAGGATTATGTTCTAAACGTTAATCTTTCAATTATCTTGATTCTAATAGTCCAACTATTTAATCAACGATTTTAGGTACTATTCATTATAATGATTACTATAGTCCAACTATATAATCAACTATAATTTAAATTAGTTAAATTCAATTATATTGATTACTATAATCCAATTATAAAATCAACTATTAATTGAAATGGTTAATTCAAATATATTGATTACTATAATCCAATTATATAATCAATTATAAATTAAATAGTTTGAATACAGTCCAACTGTTCAATTAAAACAACATTAAATATTAGTCCAACTAATATATAATTTATTTGACGAAATATTTGAAATGAGCGCGTATGGCAAGTAACTAAACGAATATTACAAATTTAATACTTGCCTCCCACTATTTTTCGGCAAGCCTCTAACCTTCTGTGGAGTACTCGGGAAACCTTGTTTCCTAGTGGGCTAGGATCCCGTTAAATAACACACAATCTTGACTTTGGCCAAAAAAAATGTATGATAATTAACTAGGTAGATCTCTAAGATCAATTGGATCCCATCCAATTCCTAGATCCAGTAGATGGACATCCAAGTCCGAAACATATATCTTATATATGCCAATATATCCAATATATTACCTAACTTTTTTCCTCTGAATCAACGAAGCCTTGGCTTTGGCACAACAAACTTAGTGATCCCAGTTAAGCGAAACCCATTGACCTTGGAAAGCTTCGTAATCAATGTCGATGGACAAGAAGTGATCTTGACTTTGGCCAACAAATCATAACTTGGACAAGACACCTTTATGGAACAAAGCCTTCATGATTCAAACACATCCTCGACGGACAAAGGTCTTGACTTTGGCCAACAAACCAATGCCAGTCTTGGATCTTGAGTAAGAATCACTCAATGGAAGGAAAAACACTTAATATGTTTTGAGGTTTTTCGCGTGTAATTGGCAACCAATTAATTATCTTTGTTAAGGTCTCATCATCATACACCCTTAAACATGCATTCTAAACACATAATAAGGCGCATATAAATAAATATAATAATGATATGCGGATGGATACTTAACACATTGTTCCTAGAACAAATATCTCCATTTCCTATCTCCCGCTAGCACAAGTATTACTTCTACCCGATTACATAACACTTCTAAAGAAACCTCATTTACAGTGAGGGGAATAGGTGAGAAGAGAAATACACAGAGTAAGGAGGTAATAGGCTGGACACGCAGGTCCAATTAATAAATTTTAAATTTATTACAACAATTTCCAAAATTGCCCCACACATCTAATATCCATCCGATATACATTATCCATACATCGCATCCATGTATTCACACAAGCATGTTATCAATCAATCTAATCCAATTAATTAATCTGAATATTAATGACCATCCAATGTTCAAACAACGATTTGATTTTGCGCGAGTCCAACTCGTTTTGCGAATAAGTACTCAAAGTACGAATTCTTGAATTAAATTAAACTACAACATTAAATCCAATTTAATTTGCATTTAATACTAATTCTATATTTAATTCTAAATTAAATATTTACACTTTATTAACGAACCTTTACGACTTAGATTCTAAATCTAATCGTTACGGGTCTCAAAGCCCGATTAACATCCAATGTCGATTTAATTTAAAGTCCAATGGGCTTTCAATTAATTTCTTAAGGCATGGACTTTTGGTCAATATGGGTCAAACCCAAATACCAAAGCCCATTTAAGGAATCACCCTTATTTGCCAAGAAACCAATTTTGGCCCAATTAAAATTAAAGGTCCATTAAGTCATAATTGGACTTTATGGATATGGTTTTGGGCCCAATTGGATCCAACCAATTTAGCCTAAACCAATCTTGGTACAACCAAGCTCATTAAGCCCAATTACAACTTTTTAAGCCCAATTTCCAAAATAGGCCCAAATAATTAAATTACCAAATTCCAAATTTCATAACTTAATTAACCTAAAGTGTATGCCATAATTAATTAACCAAATTAACATTTCCAAAATACTAATTTACTCAATTAATTATGCTCATTATCATCAACATATGTCCAACACATTTGAATCAAAAATCAATCATTTTCCATGCATATAAGTCTCGGCATTTTAGGGGTTTTTATGTCTGATTCGAATTCAATCCAATTAAATCCACAATCAACAATTCCCAATGTTTTCCAACTCATCTAATGATCAAAAACATAAAAAATACCAAGACTATAGGGCATTATACCATTCGGCCAAGCCAAGATATTGGGCAAAAATTGATCCAATCATCTTTTCATGAAATTGATCCAATACAACTTCAATACAACATCATTCAAGCATACTCAATCAATTAATTTTATCAAATCATGCTCAAATTCAATTTACCCAATTTTTAACCCTAAACAAGTTTCATGCTCAAAATGGCTCTGATACCATTGTTGGGTTTCTATTAGGTCCCAAGGATTGATTCAAGCAATGAAACACATGTGCGAATACTCAAAGAAGTTACGAAATACTTACAATGATCGGTTGAGCGATGCGATGAACACAAAAACTTCAAGCTATCCTCCAAGGTGACTCACGGCAGTGGGCTGTTTTGTGTCCTCCAAATTTTCGGCCATGGTGGTCCTTAAAGCTCCAAGCTTTTGATGTGTGATTCCATGCCCACGGGTGGGTTTCCCTATCACCTTCGTATGACTCCTAAAGCGTGCTAACACTCCGGAAATTTTGCCGTAAAATTTCCCTTGCTTCTCCTTGTGTTCACGGTAAAACCAGAATTTTGGAGAGCAAAATGGCCCTTGGCCGAGAGAGATGAGAGGAGAAAGAGAGAAATTGTGTGTTAATTGATTTCCAAAATCAAAGCCAAAAATGATATATCAAAAAATGGATTTGGTAATAGTCATTCAAAGCTTTCAAATGGAGTGTAATATAAGTCTCTACCAACTCCACCAAAACCCATCAAGTTAAAGCAACTTTAAGTGACAAGTGATGTGACGCTTGATGTGACTTGTGGGCCGCACTTAAATTCGCAATGCGAGTGCGCCCGCAAACACTCCCGGGCTCGGGTTCGCTAATTCCAAATTAACGAATTTTCCGTTGCGACGTAATTAAATAATTATGCCTAGCAAAATCACTATTCACGTCGCTAACGAATTAATTCTAAATTAACTCGTTCGCCCGAATTAAAATCTAATTTTAATTCCGCGTCGAAATCCAATTTCATATAATATATCGAATATATTATTTTATCGATTAATTCCAAATTAATCGTTCTCTCTCTTTAATTAATATTTTATCCCAGATAAAATATCTCTGTAATTAATCCCAGATTAATTTTCTCTCTCATCTTATTAATTAATCGCAGATTAATAAAGTGCGAGTCATACGTCATCGGTGAATCTTCGGGAAGCGACCCATGAGATCCCCGGATATGTTGGCAGTAAATCCGGTCGTCGGACTATCCGAACACGTAAGTACCTAGTACTACGTTTTTACCGATTTACAAGACATGGTTGGCTTCTAGCAAAGCATCATGCCTACCCAATTCTCCAGAAATATTCTTACTGGAATATTTGATCTATATCAGGCGTAGTATACGTAGTATTGCGTATTTCGATCCAGCATCGGATATCACGTGCAAGGCCTGGGGCTGGAAATGTGTCTGCCCCGTACGAAGCACATATCGGATCTCTGGTAACTAGTCTCTATAATCGGATAAACATGACCTAGTCATAATATCCCGATAGCTGCAGCATATAAGAGAACCAGTTCCGTATCCTACGTGATCATCATCTCCACTATGACTGGAGTGATACTTCCATCTCGACATCACACCCAATACACTACGATTCTCAATATACCCAGAAGAGGCGTACACAGAACCTGTTAAAGCCCTGGACGACCAAAACCAAAGTATATTGATTGTCGCAAGTATTAGCGGTGCAAGTCTCAGGTTAAGACCAAATACACCTACCCTGATTCGGACTTCCATAGACACATAGTCATACTACCAATGGAATTCGAGGGGTCTATCCAGAGCGAAGCTGTTTTCCGTACCATCGGTAAAACACAACCTCCTATTACACTTGCATGAGTATCCTATACCCAAATATATGAGAACTATACCGTTATGCCCTCACAACGCGCACAAGTGTAATACTAGTCTATTCTGCATTACCGATGTCCAATCTCGATAATACTACGACTATGAATATTTAATGATTAAACCTTTATGGATTGATACTGTCTCATATCATCTCAATCCGGAACTAATCATATGGACCTTCTATCATTTATACATCTTGGTAATCTAATTACAAATGATAGAAGAGCAATTTCCTTTGTCACATAGTTAATTTATACAACAACACCAAGATCTGTACAAATAGTGATGCTATGGGTCATAACTGTCCAACAACCCTTCCCAGAAGGTTTTGACGATTTGGCCTTGCCTTTCTTCTTCTTCTTCTTCTTTACACCTCCAGTTGCCTTGGGCCAAGCCCTCGGAGTTTGAGATGTTGAAGCAAAGTGCGCCTCGCGCTTTTTGCCCTTTATGAGCTCTTTTTCTGCTTCGCGCAGTGTGGACTTCAACTCTCCAAGATTTTGTTCTTGGTCAACATATTGTAGTTCATGATGAACCCACTCCAAGTGTCGGGGAGAGACTATAAGATCAAATCTATTGAATTCTCAGCCTCGAAGACAATGCCCATCTGTCCCAGCTGCTCAATGTCAGTAATCATCTGTGACACATGGTTCTCAACAGACGTACCCTCTGACATGCGAGCGCGGAAGAGCTTCTTCTGCAACTCATATCTTTGCGATCTAAGATTAGATCGGTGAAGATCATGCAACTTCGCCATCATCTCATAGGGATCCAATCCCTTGTTCTGACGACGGATTTTCGGAGTCATAGCAGCAAGCATTACCGATTGAGAAGTCGAGTTGTCATCGCTATGAGTCTTCTAAAGTTCTAACTCAAGCAACTGCTCAGGTCGGGGCTTAGGCCCAAGAGGTCTCTCTATAGTATAGAGTAACTTCTCGGATCCCAGGACAATCCTGAGATTCATATCCCAGTCTTGAAAGTTTGTGCTAATAAAGACATTATCGCCCATGACAATATCTCTAATGCTTAACTTTCCTGTCATCTTAATTGCAATAATACTGGGGCTGGAATAGTGTCTACCCCGTACGAAGCATATATCGGATCACAAGCAACTAGTCTTTTTAATCAGATAATCATGACCTTGTCATATTATCCCGATGGTTGCAACACATTAGAGCACCAGTTCTGTATCCCTGCGTGATCATCATTCCATATGACTGAAGTGATACTTCCATCTTGACATCACACCCAATACACTACGATTCTCAATAAACCCAGAAGTGGCGTACACAGAACCTGTTAAAGTCCCGGACGACCAAAACCAAAGCGTATTGATTGTCGCAAGTACTAGCGATGCAAGTCTCAGGTTAAGACCAAATACACCTACCCTGATGCGGATTCCCATAGACACATAGTCATACTACCAATGGGATTCCGCGGGGTCTATCCAGAGCGAAGCTGTTTCCGTACCATCGGTAAACACAACCTCCTATCACACTTGCATAAGTATCAATACTTAAATATATGAGAACTATGCCGTTACGCTTCCATAACACGCACAAGTGCAATACTAGTCTATTCAGCATTATTGATGTCCAGTCTCGATAATACTACGACTAGGGATATTTAATGATTAAACCTTTATGGATTGATATTGTCTCATATCTAATAATCTGGAACTAATCATAAGGACTTTTATGATTTATATATTTAAGTAATCAAATTACAAAATGATAAAATGCAATTTCATTGTCACATAGTTAATTTGTACAAAAACCACAATGTCTTTTACAAATAGTGACGCTATGGGTCATAATTGTCCAACAGGTATTCGTTGAAGTGAAAACTGAATGACTCACAGGTGATTCCTAATAGTTTGAAGTACACACCAACGTTAATAAGAATATCCTCGAGTCGAGTAGTATATGTAATCCTTTGACTATAGGATAACATTAATTTTGTGTGAGATCCTCCACACTTTGATGCCATGTATGTCAGAAACCTTTCATGGTCTGGCCTCTAGATGTTTGTTGGGTGTAGATCGATGCACTCAATAATCAAGTGCGAAGCAAGATAGGATTTGTCGGCCCGTATGTGTACCATAAGGGGTTTAGGTATCCATGTTAGTAAAGTAACGATTCTTAAATCTTTGGCCAAATTCGATCACCTAGGGTGGATCACATCAGTTATGAAGAATCGTGGACATGTCGAAATGAGATGTGCGTCTTGAAAACTTGACGGTATATTCTATGTTTCCTAAGCACAACTCGGATAGCCTACGACGGAAGGATTGTTAAACATATGTGATGACCTCGACTCGTATAGTTCAGAAAGATCTTTCGTGTTCTTCGCGAATTCGAAGGTGGCCGAATTGCGTACATATTAGCTAGGCTTATATGACGAACGTGTCTGAACTTAGATAGTCCCAATATGAAGTGTACTCGTTTAGCACTTGGGTAGCCGATTTATTTTGATAAAATATAATATTTGATATTATAATTATCAACTAAGATAATCAAGTGTTATTGGATAACATTGATTATTTACTTTGATCTAATTGAATTAATTCAATAATTACACAAGGGCTTAATTGTAAAATCATAATTATCTCTACCATTTGAGGATATTATGGTAATTGTAAGTATGTACTAATAGGTGGTTTTGGCTTGATTAAATTGGATTAAATCAAAGTGGCAAACATTGAACTAATTCATTTCCTAATCATTGTCTTGATTTAATTGGATTAAATTAAAGTGTGAGACAATGGAGATTAGTCACACCTAACTATACATATTTAGACAAATTAGATTAAGCCCACTTAAAAGTTGATTACAACTTTTATTAATTAAAGCAAATTACAAGTACAATTACAAGTATAAGCAAGCTTTAGGAAGATTTTAATTACAAGTACAATTACAAGTATAAGCAAATTCTTGATAGATTAGCCTAAGTTAGAAAAGTGTTTAGAGAAGCTTGTGAGTTCTCTACAACATTTCATCTAGGAGAAATCAAGATTTGATCTTGAAGTGAAGCTTGGAAGCATTGGAAACAAGATTGGATCTTGAAGTCAAGCTTGCACACCTTGGAGGTTCTCCAACAATTTCAACAAATGAGAGGTAGATTGGATCTTGCATCAAATTTACTAGGTAAAGTTTGATATTCTCCTAAGCTATGTTTATTTGTGTATTAGATGCATGATCACATAGCTTAATGTTGAATAAGGCTAATCAATTGTGTTAGGATACTTTAGAAGTATAAACACAACATACTTGTAATTAGGTCAAAGATGTTCATGTTGGACATGGAACAATTAATTAGAGTTTGGAACTCTAGATTAAAACTTAGAGCTATGACTATCATTCTAGAATCACTTGACCACCTTTGGGTGACCTTTCATATTGGGATTCTAATATGGTTTGTGTATTGGATTCAAAATTTACGCAAGTGCGTATTTAGAATAAATTTATGTTTTTATAAAAATATTTGATATTTTGAAAAACTTGATTTTTATTCTATAACATGCGTTAATGTTGGTTTTGAAATTAAAAATTAATTTTGGATGTTTTTGAAGTATTTAGGGAAGACCGGAAGCTATTAGGATAATAGACCCTAATTTTTCCAGAGAGATGAAGCTTTGTTTTTGAAAACAAAGCAAAAGAATTTTTTTTTTAAAAAAAGAAGAAGTTGCTACAGTGCGCGCGCGTACTGTAGCATCCGCGTACACGCATTGCGCGCGTGAATTTTATTTTGCTTCGTTTTTGAGTTTCCGGACTCCGATTCAGTCTCGATTTTTTCCTATACACTCATAATAGAATATAGTATTTCACTAAATATAATTTACTATTAAAGTAAGAAACCTGTTATTTTAATTAATTAATTAATTAATATTTTAAATTATTATTATTAAATTATAAATTAAAATAAAGAAACTTATAATAATAAGAAAACATATTATAATCTCTCATTAAAAAAAAATACATATTATAGTTTTTATAATAATTGTATTATAATAAGAAAAATATTATAATATCCTATTAAAATTATAAAATACTAATAAATTATAAATTAAATTAATGATATATTGAATAAGAACCATATTATAACAATAAAATATATTATAGTATTTGATTAATTTTTGAATAATATAACAGATAATCCGACAAAGAATATATATGTATATATATATATGTATAAAAGTTAAATATTTTTATGTTTTCTTATCGCGCCAAATGACACTCAATCTCTACAATTAATTTTTATTACATATTATAATAAGAAGATATATTATAATTTTTTATTACCTATTAAAATAAGAAACCTAAATAGTAACTGCCCACAAAACTTACCCAATTTTTTGGATTTCGGATCTATTGTTATTTGTTAGTTAATTTTGAATTGTTTCTATAATTTTTTTTTTTTTTATGAATTTTTTATTATTTATTATATTTCAGAATACACACTGTGGTTATTAGTTCTTGAAAATTGAATTATAAATATAATTTGAGAACTGATGGATAAAATCAGACATAAATATTTCGTATAAGTAAATAAATTGTCTCATTTAGATTATAAAACTGATAAAACCGGTAGTATTTACAAGATCATTATTTAAAATATATGTTCATGTTAATAATAACCCTGAATGCCACGTGTTTCCCAAATACGGCAAACTCGTTAAAATGGTTTCGATGTGGGGGGTTTTAAAGATCAAAGTGGGGACTTGGCTGGTACGTCCTGTAATCCAAATTGGAACTCCCAGTAAGAGCAAGAATCATTATGGAATCAAAAGACAAAATAGAGCTAATCAATCTGGCAGTTCAGAAACTCATAGAAAAGAGGAGGAACTCAGCTCAGGATGACCAGCTTCTGCTCTCTAACTTGCTTTCTCAGGTTCTAATAATAACTTGAAACCACTACTATCACTTTCATTTTATTTCTCTTACTCTGAGTTTTGGGTTATAAATTCTGTCTCCTGATTAAATAAGTCTGAGCTTGATTGAATACAAAATGGGTTTCTTGACTATTCTTGTTTTCTTGATAGTCAGATTTTATGATTTTGATTTTCATTAACTTCTTTGATTGTTCATTAGACTCGCTGTTCGCTGTACAAATGAGTCATATATTTATCACTTAGAGCTCTGTGTTACTGCAAGATCTTATTGGCAATATATAATCTTAGAACAAATTAAAGCCGTCCCCAATCTTGTATTACAAATATTTGGTTACTGTGTTCTTACAAAGGATTATGAACAAACAGTAAAACACAACACGATTGCTACAATAAATAGAGGAAACAACACAACAAGAGTAATGAAAATAACACAGTCCCAGGACAACTGCAGACAGCGAACTAGTATTAGTCACGGCGGTGCAGCAACGAACCAGCGATAGGAACAGTTCAGTAACGAAGGCAGTGCAGTATCGAACCAGCAACAAGAATAGTCAGCGGCACCAAACAGAGAGAATTCTGAGGCTTGTTGATGCGGCAACAATCTCCTTAAAACAAATTCGTCCCCTACCGTATATTGTTGCTTTATATTTCCGCATTTATCAATTTAATGAGTTTATGAGGTTGAGTGCTTGCCGTTATTTCGATTTACTTTTATGCATGCAAACTTAGATATAGGTCATATGCAAACTTAGATATAGGTTGTATGCGAACTTAGATGTAAGATATTCTTGCGTATGTATGTTGCGTAGACTCGGTTATATTATTCCATGAATCCGTTCATTACAAGTGGCATAAGTAAGGGACCATTCCGAACCCAACGGTTTGAGGTCTTCCCTTGCGAGGGGTGAGTGCGGCCTTAAATCATTTCCCAGTTCACACTGGGTGGCGACTTCATTTTATTTCTCCGGTTTAGTTCCCCCGCGGGCTAATCCGTACTCCCGACTAGGCCGCGAGCCTGGAACAGCGTCGCCGATTTTTCCGTTCTAGCTCTTTTGCTACGTCTTGGTTCAAGTTCAACATCTTGTTGATCCTCTGGAACATTTATGTGTTCTGGTCCTTACTATCTTCGATGATAGCCTCATGTGCCCGTTTGTGCACATTTGAATTCGAATTAGTTTTACAAGGAAAAACGTATTCGAAAAATGATGCATTCCTCGACTCCATTATCGTATTTTTGTGAATACCTGGTATATTAGACTCATGCACAAGAAATCGATAAGCATTACTGTTATGCTCTTTGGGTACAAGAGCATCTTCCTTTAGGAACCTTGCAAGGTTCAACGTGGTCAAGTAAAAAAAATATTTTCTGTTGCCACCTTTTGAAATTCTGACCATTGAATTTTTCAGGTTTTTCCGCAGCATGATTGACATGGCTCACATGTCCAACAGGCTGTCTAGCCATAGAAGCAGCAACACTTTGGCCAGCCATATTAAGCCTAGAGACTGGAACATTTTGGCCAGCCGAAGAGGCTGCCATGTTCGGATCAACTGTGTTTGGACTGTTTTCCATATCCACAGATCGAATTTATTTTAAGACAATTACAAATATTTGGTTATTGTGTTCTTATAAAGGACTATGAACAAACAGTAAAACACAACATGATTAGTACAATAAATAGAGGAAACAACACAACAAGAGTAATGAAAATAACACAATCCCAGGACAACTGCAGACAGCGAACTAGTATTAGTCACGGCGGTGCAGCAACGAACCAGCGATAGGAACAGTTCAGTAACGAAGGCAGTGTAGTATCGAACTAACAACAAGAATAGTCAGCGGAACCAAACAGAGAGAATTCCGAGGCTTGTTGATGTGGCAACAATCTCCTTAAAACAAATTCGTCCCCTACCGAAATAAACGAGAATGGGCACCACCAAAATCATCTTCAACGAACCACGAAGTGTTTTAAGTTAGTGGGAGGTTTTCATATGATGTAACCACCCAGTTAATTAAAAGAATTAATTTAAATGTACTTCCTGTTGACAGTTGGAATCATTAAAAGGAGACGAGGTCCTTAAGCATCCAGGAGGAATAGTGGGACAAGAGGAGGCAAGCTCGTCTGCTATTGGTGAAATGGAGGCTAAGGGTGAGAACGCTGGTCGGGTGGGTGGTGGCAGTGCTGAGATTAGTAGAGAAAAGATCATCAATGAGCTTAGAAATTTGAAAAGACAGAACTTTATAACTCATTGTCTTCTTTCGGAAATGATTGTCCTCACTTTTGCCTGGCAACTATCTGAGGTCAAAATGATTCTGAAAGTTAGAGATGGATTGAACCACCTTTTTAAAGCTGTCGGAGATATGCTCGGAGGGATGTTTAAACGTCCTGGGACAAAGGTTGGAATATTCTAAACATCCCAAGATCATATCAAGCAATGAAACATATGCGAATACAATCAATGAAGTTGCGGAATACTTACATCGAGCGGTTGAGCGATGCGGTAGACAACAAAAAAATTTTCTGCCCTTTGAGAAGCTCGGCAGCGGGCTGTTTTGCAGTCCTCATTTTCGGCTTCAATCTTCCTCCAAGCTCCAAGCTTTTGTTGATGGTGATTCCAAGCTCACAAGTGGATTTCCCTATCACCTTTGTATATACTCTTTGGTGTGCTAGCACTAGATAATTTTGCCACAAAATCACCTTTAGCTTCTCCTTCATTTTCGGTCCAGAAACATAAAAACAGAAGGGAAATGGTCTGTTGGCCGAGAGAGAAGAAGGAGCAATATTTTGGCTCCAAACTGTGAACCAATGAGAGAGAGAGATGGAAATGTGTATTAGATTAATTGTTTTCCAAAAACAATTAAACATATACCAATTATTTGATTTTCAAAAAGTCAAACAAGTACAAGCTTTAAAAGCTTATCCATCTACCACCATCAATCAATCAAGTGACAACTTGTCATATCACTCAAAGTGGCATGTGATTTGACGCTTGATGTGACTAATGATCTGACTCTTGAAGTGACTTGCGTGCCGCACTCGAATTCGAAATGCGAATACGCTCGCAAACACTCGCGGGCTCAGGTTCGCTAATTCCAAATTAACGAATTTTCCTTTAAGACGTAATTAAATGATTATGCCTAGCGAAATCACTATTCACGTCGCTTACGAATTAATTCTAAATTAACTCGTTCGCCCGAATTAAAATCTAATTTTAATTCAGCATCGAAATCCAATTTCGTATAATATATCGCATATATTATTCAATCGATTAATTCCAAATTAATTGTTCTGTCTCTTTAAATGATATTTTATCCCAGATAAAATATCTCCGCAATTAATCCCAGATTAATTTTCTCTCTCATCCAATTAATCTCAGATTAATAAAGTGCGAGTCATACGTCATCGGTGAATCTTCGGGAAGCGACCCATGAGATCCCCGGATATGTTGGCAGTAAATTCGGTCTTCGGACTATCCAAACACGTAAGTACCTAGTACTACATTTGTACCGATTTACAAGAAAAGGTTGGCTTCTAGCAAAACGCCATGCCTACCCAATTCTCCAGAAATATCCTTACAGGAATAAGGTGATCTATATCAGGCGTAGTATACGTAGTATTGCGTATATCGATCCAGTATCGGATGTCACGTGCTAGACCTGGGGCTGGAATTGTGTCTGTCCCGTACGAAGCACATATCGGATCTCTCGTAACTAGTCTCTATAATCGGATATACATGACCTAGTCATAATATCCCGATAGATTCATCATATAGAGAACAAGTTTCGTATCCTACGTGACCATCATCTCCACTATGACTGGAGTGATACTTCCATCTTGACATCACACCGAACACACTACGATTCTCAATATACCCAGCAGAGGCGTACACAGAACTTGTTAAAGCCTTGGACGACCAAAACCAAAGTATATTGATTGTCGCAAGTATTAGCTGTGCAAGTTTCAGGTTAAGACCAAATACACCTACCCTGATTTCGGACTTTCATAGACACATAGTCATACTACCAATGGAATTCTGAGGGGGTCTATCCAGAGCGAAGCTGTTTCCCGTACCATCGGTAAACACAACCTCCTATTACACTTGCATGAGTATCATATACCCAAATATATGAGAACTATGCCGTTATGCCCTCACAACGCGCACAAGTGTAATACTAGTCTTTTACGCATTATCGATGTCCAATCTCGATAATACTCTGACTATGGATATTTAATGATTTATCCTTCGTGGATTGATTCTGTCTCATATCATCTCAATCCAGGAACAAATCATAGGGACCTCCTATCATTTATATATCTTGGTGATCTAATCACAAATGATAAGAGTGCAATCTCCTATGTCACATAGTTAATTTGTACAACAACACCATGATCCGTGCAAATAGTGACGCTATGGGTTATAATTGTCCCACAATCTCCCACTTGGCCTATAGCCAGTCACTCGAGTGTCTAACACCCGAACTATGTACGGTTCGCTCAAACTGCTGAGAAAAGGCTTTCGTCAGCGGATTTGCATGATTATCATCTGATGCGATTTATTCGATCATCACATCGCCACGATGTATGATCCAAACGGATCAGATGAATATCAAAGTATGTATCTGAATCGTTGATGAGAGCATTAATCCTTTTGGCTGTGTTGTAGCCTAGCTCAGCTGCTAATAGAATTATATCTAATCTAATTAGATGTATTATCGACCCAAATGGCTTCTATTGCTGTCTCAGCTACAGCAATAACCCGCATTTATTGTTTATTCACTAACAGTATCTTGCTTGGAAGATTTCCAGCTCACTGTTCCGTTATTCAAACTGTATAGTACCGTTTGCGACTTATAGTCATCTTTATCGGTTAGGAAACTTACAGTAGTGATCCCAGTCACTTCAAGTTTCTTCTTCTCCATAGATTAAGATAGCATCCTTAGTTCTCTAAGATACTAATGAATGTTCTTAATATCAATCCAGTGACCATCACTAGGATTGGCCTGATTGTGACTTCATATGCTCAAAGCGTATGGGACACCAGGTCGCGTACATTTTTCAATGTACGAGTTCACGGAGAATTTTCATGAAAGCCAAGCTTTCACCGATTGTTTTATTTGGGAAATATCATTTCCAAGAAATGATATATCATTATTATTTATAGGACAGCCACTGTCAGTGCGCTCCCACTAACCTCCTTATATACACAAGAATCATTTCCGTTTTGAATTAAATCATAAACCATTATAATTACATCAAAATGATAATTCCAAGAACACAATGCTTGCTTCAATCCAAACATGGATCGAATAACCTGCAAACCTTCTTTGCTAGTTTTGGTACGACAAAACCGTCAGGATGTTGTAAACATCCTCCAAAAGGTTTTCGTTTAAGGAAAGCGATTTTCCCGTTCAGCTATCATATTTCATAAATGAAACATGCAGCGTCAGCAAGTATTATCCAAATGGATTTACCGTGGCAACAGGTAAAAGGTTTCGTTGTAATCAACACAATGTTGATAACGATACCTTTCCGCCAAAAGCCTAGCTTTATACGTTGGTATGTTGCCTTCCATGTATGTCTTCTTTGAAGACTTATATAGTACCAATAGGCACAATGCCTTTCGGTACAACAACTAGTATCCAAACATAGTTGGTTTACATGGAATCCATTTCGGACTCATGACACTTTTTCATAATAGGGAGTTGATACCTTGTATCACTTCCTCATACGTAGTCAGTTGGTATTCCTCAATAAGATTGACATTTTAATGAGGTGAGATCAGAAACCCATACCCCAGGTTGTTTTCTGACTCTCTCCGACTTACGTGGTTCTTGTGTATTCGAAGATTACTGGTATAGTTTCATCCTTGATGAACTATTAGTGTTCCATTAGGAATCGGTGCCTTGAATAGTATTACTCTGATTTTCATCGAGTTTTACTATCCTCACACTTACCACTGCATATAGGTATTCCTCTTAGGAAAACCGCATGGTGAGCAACAATTACATTGTTCTCATGTGAGTTGTATAAGTTTTATACTTATGGTTTCCCTAGGATAACCTACAATTTGGCACTTATCCGATTTGGGTTCTTCTTTGGTATCATCCAAACATATGTCTAGCATTCCCAAATTTACAGGAATGTGAAACCTAGTTTCTTTCCTCTTCATATCTAATATGATATATGTCAAACATAATTTTATGGAACCTTATTCAAAATAAGTTCAGCACTGTTAATGCTTATCCGTTGAAGGAAATGGTAGCTCAGAGTGACTCAGGATTAACCTTATCATGTCCAACAAAATTTGGTTACTCGGTTCGGACACACCGTCAAATTGACGTGTTCCTGGAGGAGTCCTCATTGAAAGAATACTATATTATTTCACCTATATTAGAAACTTGTTGCTTAAGTATTTTCATCATGGTCCAACCGTGACGTTTAATACTTTAGCCGATATGTTTGTCTATTTCGTGTCGAAACTGTAAAAGTTTCCGATTTGTGTTTCGAAAGAAACACATAACCATAACGCGATGCCACATCTGTAAAGGTCACGAAATATTCATATCCACCTCTAGCCTAGCTAGACATGGGCCCACTTGCTTCACTATGAACTAGGGCTAACAGATCAGTGGCATTTACACTTTTACTGAGTAAAAGGTGTTTTAGGCACTTTGCCCAATAAACTAGATTCGTAGACATTATTTGAATAGAATCAAATTAGTCCTAGTACCCACTCTTCGAAAGTGTGGATATACGATTCTTGTTTAATTGTGTCCCAGACAACAATGCCACTTTTAAGTTTCTTCTGATCAAATCAGTTTGAGCTATTTGTTTGTCATGTTATACATTTGAGATTTATTTATATTCAAAATATAAAATTTGTTATTTCACATCAAATGTGTTTATCTCAATATCATATTTATATAATAAAACACTTTAGTGTTCTAGAATATAAAGGTAAATCCGTAACGGATTAAACACTGATATAGAGATAATGTTTCTAGTCAAACTAGTTACATTATAACAGTTTCCAAATTTAGGTACACACCCGAAGGTAGTTCCTAAATTTAGGTATCTACGGTTAAAACAGCGACTTTCGTCCCGTTTTCAATTCGCAAAATAATCTCAACTGAAGTCAGTATCCTGCTCATAGCAGATTCTGAACATCAGTACATATTTATGTATCACACTAAGTATTTAAAATCCAATACTAGTAGTCAATATATTATGACAAACATATTTGAAGTCAGAGCCTTGCCCCGTCTTCAATTCCTTCATATCTGCTTTGTCCAAATGGCAGTCACGCTTCCGCGATCCCGTTTGCCACATTTAAGCAGACATTTTGGGATATGTCTTTTATCTTCCCAGAAGATTATAATGATTTTGCCTTTGCCCTTTTCCACATCTCAGAAGCGTTCGGCCTAGCCTTTGCCTTCTGGAATGTCGAAATAAAGTGTGTCATGCGCTACTTGCCTTATTGCAAAGTTTGGCTTTATCTCCTTGAGAATAGCAATTAACTCTCCAAGAGTTATTATTGCAATTTAGTACTTCTAAGTGTTAGGTTTATATCTAGGTCCCGAGATCAAACAAGACATGAAATACATGTGTGAACACATCAAAGGAGGTAGCGGAATACTCACATCGATCGGTTGAGACGATTTGAAGACGAATGAAGCCACAAAGTGTACTGCCATTCACGCCCACTGCAGCAGTTCACTGCCCTCCAAAACAGAATTTTGATCTGCGAAAATGAGCTCCAAGATTGCGTCAAACGAATCCCGACTCATGGGTGAACCTCCCTACCACCTTCGCAAGTCTCGTAAGTGTGCTAGCACTTGGATTTTCACCATGAAAAACCACTCTATGCTTCCCTTTATTCACGCCATTTCTGGTTCAAAACCAGTGAAGAAAAACAGTTTTGGGCGTGACTAGAAGAAGAGAAAATGAGAGAGAAGAAATTGTGTGTTGGTTGGTAAAGCATTTTCCAAAAATGCCTTTATATATTTTCAATGAAAAAATGTATTAAAACAATTACAATTGATTAATTAAAACCAAAAGTAAATGCTTTTTCCCTCCAAACACTATTCTAACAACTCACATCACTATTCAATTCACTTTATTAAAGTGACTTGATGTGTGTCTATCAATCAATCAATCACATCAATCAATCACATCACTCAAAGTGACATTTGATTTGACGCTTGATGTGACGAATGATTGACGCTTGATGTGACTTGCGTTGCCGCACTCGAATTCGAAATACGAATGCGCTCGCAATCACACTCGGGCTCGGGTTCGCTAATTCCCAATTAGCTATTTTTCCGTCGCGTCGTAATTAAATGATTACGCCTAGTGAATTCACTATTCACGTCGCTAACGAATTAATTCTAAATTAATTCGTTCGCCCGAATTAAAATCTAATTTTAATTCCGCGTCGAAATCTAATTTCATTTAATATATCGAATATATTAATTTACGGATTAATTCCAAATTAATCATTATCTCTCTCTAGACGATATTTTATCCTAGATAAAATATCTCCGTAATTAATCCTAGATTAATTTTCTCTCTCTACTATATAATCCCAGATTATTTAAGATGCGAGTTATGCGTCATCGGTGGATTATTGGGAAGCGACCCATGAGATCCCCGGATATGTTGGCAGTAAATACGGTCGTCGGAGTATCCGAATCACGTACGTACCAAGTACTACGTTCTACCGATTTACGAGACAATGTCGACTCCTAGCAAAGCACCAAGTCTACCCAATTCTCCGGACATATTCTTATAAGAATATCTAAGGATCTATATCAGGCGTAGTCTACAAAGTATTATGTATATCGGCCCAGTATCGGATAGTCACGTGCTAGGGCTGGGGCTGGATAAGTGTCTGCCCCGTCCGAAGCACATGTCGGATGTCTGGTAACTAGTCTCTATAATCGGATATGCATGACCTAGTCATAATATCCCGATGGTTGCGCAACACTTAAGAGCACTAATACCGTATCCTGCGTGACATCATCTCCACTATGACTGGAATGATACTTCCGTATTGACATCACACCCAATACTCTACGATTCTCAATATACCCAAAATCGGCGTACCAGAACCGGTTAAAGTCCCTGACGACCTCAATCAAAGTATATTGATTGTCGTAAGCATTAGCGGTGCAAGTCTCAGGTTAAGACCAAATACACCTACCCTGATGTCGGCCTCCCATAGACACATAGTCATAATACCAATGGGATTCCGAGGGGTCTATCCAGAGCGAAGCTGTTTCCCGTACCATCGTGTGAAACACAACCTCCTATAGCACTTGCAAGTATCCAATACTTAAATATATGAGAACTATGCCGTCGTGCCCTCACAACGCGCACAAGTGCAATACTAGCCTATTCCGCATTATCGATGTCCTGTCTCGATAATACTCCGGCTAGGGATATTTAATGATTAATCCTTCGTGGACTGATACTGTCTCATATCATTCTCAATCTAGGAACTAATCATATGGACCTCTCTTCATTTATACATCTATGGTGATCTAATCACAACTGATGAGAGTGCAATTTCCTTGTCACATAGTTAATTTGTACAACAACACCATGATCTGTACAAATAGTGACGCTATAGGTCATATTATCCAACAATCTCCCACTTGGCACATAGCCACTCACTCAAGTGTCGTACACCCGAACTATGTACGGTTTGCTCAAATTGCTGAGAAAAGGTTTTCGTCAGCGGATTTGCATGATTATCGTCTGACGCGATTTACACGATCATCACATCGCCATGATGTATGATCCGAACGAATCAGATGAATATCGAAGTATATATCTGGATCGTTGATGAGACCATTAATTCTTTAGCTTGTGCTGACGCCTAGCTCAGCCGCTAATAGAACTATATCTAATCTAATTAGATTTATTATCGATCCAAATGGCTTCTATTGCTGCCTCAGCTGCAGCAATAATCCGCATTTGTTGTTTATTCGGCAACAGTTATCTTGCTCGGAATATTTCCAGCTCAGTGTTCCGTTATTCAAACTTTATAGTACCACAGTATTTAACTGTTTGGAAACTTGCGGCAGTGATCCCAGTCACTTCAAGTTCTCATTCTCCATAGTTTATGACAACATCTTTAGTTCTCTGAGATACTAATAGATGTTCTTAACTTCAATCCAGTGACTATCACTTGGATTGTCCTGATTGTGACTCCATATGCTCAAAGCATATGAGACACCAGGTAACGTACATTATTCAATGTACAATTCTCAGAGAGTGTTAACAACTCCAAATCTAGCCCAGTAGATCTTTATTCCTTGAATAAAGGCTGTTACTCCCAAGAATTCTACGGAGAATTTCTATGAAAGAATATCTTGAAAGCCAAGCTTTCACCAATTGCTTTATGGGAATTTCACTGTCAGTGCGCTCCCACTAACCTCCTTATATACACAAGAATTACTTCGTTTTGAGTGAAATTATAAACCATTATGATTATTTCAAAACGTCAGTTCCAAGAACCTTATGCTTACGTCAATCCAAACATGGATCGAATAACCCGCAAACCTTGTTTGTCGGTTATACAAATCGTCAGGATGTTGTAAGCATCCTCCAAGAGGTTTCCTTTTCAGGAAAGCGATTTTGATCTACAACTGACACATTTCATAAATGAAATATGCAGTTATCAACAAGCATCTTCAAAATGGATTTACCATGGCAACAGGTAAAAGGTTGAACCGTTATTAACACAATGTTGATAACAATACCTTTCCGTCACAAGCCTAGCTTTGTACGTTGGTATGTTGCCATCCATGTATATCTTCCTTGAAGACGTTTTAGTACCAATAGGCACAATGCCTTGTGGTACAACAACTAGTATCCAAACATAGTTGTTATACATGGAATCCATTTCGGACTCATGGCACTTTGCCATAATAGGGAGTCGATACCTCGTATCATTTCCTCAAAACGTAATAGGATGGTATACCCTCATAAGATTGACATCTTTATGAGGTTAGATCAGAAACCCATACACTAGGTTGTTTTCTGACTCTATCCTATCTACCCAGTTCTTGTGTATTCGAAGATTAATGGTTTAGTTTCATCCTTGATGAACTATTTATGTTCCATTATGGACTTCGTGCCTTGAACAGTATTACCCCGATTTTCATCGAGTTTTACTGTCCTCCCACTGACCACTGCATATCGGTATTCCTCTCAGGAAAACCGCATGGTGAGCAACAATCATATTGTTCTCATGTGAGATTTATAAGCACTATACTTTGGTTTCCATTAGGATAACCTATATATGGCACTTATCCAATTTGGGTTCTAATTGGTATCATCCAAACGTTATGCCTGTCATACCCAAATTATTAGGAATGAGAACCCCTGTTTCTTTCCTGTTCATATCCTATATGATATCTGTCAAACAGATTTATATGGAACCTTATTCTAAATAAGTTTGTACTGTTAATACATATCTTGTTGAAGGAAATGATAGCTCAGAGCGACTCATAATTTAAACCTTATCTTGTCAACAAAATTCAGTTTTTAGTTCGGACACACCGTCAAACTGTCGCGTCTCGGGAGGAGTCCTCATCTGAAAGAATACCATACTCTTTCATATACGTATGAAACTTAATGCTTAAGTATTTTCATTACGGTCTTACCGTGACGGTATAATACTATACCCGATCTGTTTATTACTTCGTGTCGAAACTCTAAAAGTTTCTGATTGGTGTTCTTCAAAAGAAACACATAACCATAACATGATGCCACATCCGTTAAGGTCACGAAATATTCATGTTCACATCTAGCCTAGCTAGATATGGGCCCACTTATTTCACCATGAATAGGGCTAACAGATCGGTGGCACTTTCACTATTACCAAGTAAATAGTGTTTTAGGTACTTTACCTAATAAACTAGATTCGTAGACTTTATTTGAATAGTCAAATCAGTCCAAGTACCCACTCTTCAAAAGTGTGGATATACGAGTCTTGTTTAATTCTGTCCTAGACAACAATGCCACAAATAAGTCTCTATTGATCAAATCAATTTGAGCTATTTATTTGTCATTTTATATGTTTTGAGATTTTAATTATATTCAAAATATAAATTCTGTTATTCACATCTAATGTGTTTATCTCAGTATCATCTTTATATAATGAAACACTTAATGTTCTAGAATATAAAGGTTTATCCACAATGGATTAAACACTGATATAGAGATAATGTCTCTAGTCAAACTAGTTACATTAACAGTTCCTAATTTAAGTACACACCCAAAGGGTAGTTCCTAAACTTAGGTATCTACGGTCGAAACAGCGACTTTCGTCCCGTTTCCGATTCGCAGAGCAATCTCAGCTTGAAGTCAGTATCCTGCTCAAAGCAGATTCTGAACATCAATACATATATTTTATGTACCACACTAAGTATTTAAAATCTAATTTCAATACTAGTTGTGAACATAACTTTGACAAACATTTTTAAAGTCAGAGCCTTGCCTTTTCTTTAATTCCTTCGTGTCTGCCATATCCAAATGGTAGTCACTTTGGTATATGTCAATTATCCTTTTCAATATTTTAGGAACCTTAGGCCAAGCCTTGGGTTTTTAGAATATCGAAACGATGTGCACCACGTGCTACATGCCCAATTGCAAACTTTGACTTTATCCCTCTAGAATAGTCAATTAATTCTCCAAGAATTATAAATTGCAATTTAATACTTCTTAAATCTAAAATTAGATTTATGACAAGTATATTAAATTAAGCATTAAAGTCATCATCACATAAATCTTCCAAAGATTTTATGCTCTACTTATTTTGCTTAATTTGGGCGTAAGGTATAATAAGTTATTTTATCAAATAAAGTAACCTATTATTTATCCCAATTTGAAAATTAAATCATTTAAAATATTTTAATCCCGATTATATTTTAAATATCTAACTTTTCATTTTTTTTTTTATCTTGATTACAATAGTCCAACTATTTAATCAACGATTAGTGGTACTATATATATTATAATGATTATAATAGTCCAACTATATAATCAAATATAATCCAAATTAATTAACCTCAATTACATTGATTACTATAATCCAATTATAAAATCAACTGTAAACTGAAATTAATTAATTCAAATATATTGATTAATATAATCCAATTATATATAATCAAGTATAATATAGTCCAACTGTTTATAAAACAACAATTTAAATATTAGTCCAACTAACATTTAATATTACGACGAAATAATTTGAAAACGCGTATGGCGAGTAATTGAACGAATATTGCAAATTCAATTCTTGCCTCCCACTTTTCGTCGAGCCTCTAACCCTCTGTCGAGTACTAGGGAAACCGTGTTCCTAGTGGGTTAGGATCCCGTTAAATATCACACAATCTTGACTTTGGCCAACAAATTGTATGATAATTAACTAGGTAGATCTCGAAGATCAATTGGATCTAATCCAACTCCTAGATCCAGTAGGTGGACATCCAAGTCCTAAACATATATCATATATATGCCTATATATCCAATATATACCCTAACCTATTCCTCTGAATCAACTAGGCCTTGGCTTTGGCACAACAAACCTAGTGATCCCAGTCAAGCGTGGACCCATTGACCATGGAAGCTTCGTAATCAATGTCGTTGGACAAGAAGTGGTCTTGACTTTGGCCAACAAACCACAACTTGGACAAGACCCAATATGGAACAAAGCCTCGTGATTCAAACACATCTTCGACGGACAAGGGCTTGACTTTGGCCAACAACCCATGCCAATCTAGGATCTTGAGCAAGAATCACTCAATGGAAGGAAAAGACGCATGATATTTGATGAGGGCTTTTCGCGTGCACATTGGCTACCAATTTCATTATCTTTGTTAAGGTCTCATCATCATACACCCTTAAACATGCATTCTAAATACATAATAAAGCGAGTATGAAAATAAATAATAATGATATGCGGATGGATACTTTACATTGATCCTAGATCAAATCCCTCCCTTTCTTACTCAAGCTAGCACTTGTACTACTTCTAAAGAAACCTCATTTACATTGAGGGGAATAGGTGAGAAGAGAATACAAAGAGAAAGAGGTGATAAGGCTGGACTCGCAGGTCCAATTTAATAAATCGAATTTATTACAATAATTTCCAAAATTGCCCCCCCGACTAATATCCATCCGATATATACATTATTCATTCATCACAACCATGTATTCACACATAAGCATGCTATCAATCAATCTAATCAAATTAATTAATCTGATAATTATGTGATCATCCAATGTTCAAACAACGATTTGATTTTGCTCGAGTCAAACTCGTTTTTGCGAATAAGTACTCAAAGTACGAATTCATGAATTAAATTAAACTATATCATTAAATCAAATTTAACATGTATTTAATACTAATTCACTATTCAATTCCAAATTAAACATTACACTTTATTAATAAACCTTTTACGATTCAAATTCCAAATTTAATCGTAACGCGTCTCAAAGACCGATTAACGTCCAACGTCAATTCAATTAAAGTCCAATGGACTTTTAATTGATTTCTTAAGGCGTGGACTTTTGGTCAACTCGGGTCAAACCGAATAACCAAAATCCAATCCGGGATTTACCCCATAAGCCCATAAGTCAATTTAGGTCCATTAGGCCCAATTAAACTTTAAAGGTTCATTAAGTCGCATTTGGGCTTAACGGAAGTGGCTTTGGGCCCAATTGGATCCAATCTAATTTGCCCAAATCCAACTTTGTACAACAAAGCCCATTTACAACATAATAAGCCCAATCCAATTTAAAGGCCTAATTCATTAAATTACACAAATCCAATTTCGCAATTTAATTACCTAAAGTGCATTACATGATTAATCACCCAAATCAATATTTCTAAAACACCAAATTAGTCCAATTAATCATGTTCATTATCATCATCACATGTCCAACACATAAATGAAAAAATCAAACCCATTACATGCTTTAAAGCTCTCGGCCAAGGAGTAATTTTTGTCCGATTTGAATTTAATCCAATTAAGTCCACAATCGACATCTAATTAACTTCCCGAATGATTTCCAATACATCTAATGTTCAAAAATCAAAAATCCAAGACTTTATAGGGCAATGTAGATTCGGGCAAGGTGAAGGTATTAGGGGTTTTTGTTCAATTCAAAATTAATCCAATTAAATCTCAAATCAACATCATCCTACTTCATTACAACTCATCTAATGAATTAATAATGAAATTCCAAGAATTCCAACACCATACATATTCGGCCAACTTAACATTTTTGGGCAAAATGATCCAATCATATTTGTTGAAATTGATCAAATCAATCTTCAATATAACATATATTAAGCATGCTCAAACATCCAATTTTATAAAATCATGCTCAAATACAAAGTACCCAATTTTAAGCCCTACATTTTCATGCTTGAACCTATAGCTCTTGATGCCATTGCTAGGTTTATATCTAGGTCCCAAGATCAAACAAGACATGAAATACATGTGTGAACACATCAAGGAGGTAGCGGAATACTCACATCGATCGGTTGAGACGATTTGAAGACGAATGAAGCCACAAAGTGCACTGCCATTCCACGCCCACTGCAGCAGTTCACTGCCCTACAAAACGAATTTTGAGCTGCGAAAATGAGCTCCAAGATTGCGTCAAACGAATCCCGACTCATGGGGAAACCTCCCTACCACCTTCGCAAGTCTCGTAAGTGTGCTAGCACTTGGATTTTCACCATGAAAAACCACTATATGCTTCCCTTTATTCACACCATTTCTGGTTCAAAACCAGTGAAGAAAAAACAGTTTTGGGCGTGACTAGAAAGAAGAGAAATGAGGAGAAGAAATTGTGTGTTGGTTGGTAAAGCATTTTCCAAAAATGCCTTTATATATTTTCAATGAAAAAAATGTATTAAAACAATTACAATTGATTAATTAAAACCAAAAGTAAATGCTTTTTCCCTCCAAACACTATTCTAACAACTCACATCACTATTCAATTCACTTTATTAAAGTGACTTGAGTGTTGTCTATCAATCAATCAATCACATCAATCAATCACATCACTCAAAGTGACATTTGATTTGACGCTTGATGTGACGAATGATTTGACGCTTGATGTGACTTCCGTTGCCGCACTCGAATTCGAAATACGAATGCGCTCGCAATCACACTCGGGCTCGGGTTCGCTAATTCCCAATTAGCGATTTTTCCGTCGCGTCGTAATTAAATGATTACGCCTAGCGAATTCACTATTCACGTCGCTAACGAATTAATTCTAAATTAATTCGTTCGCCCGAATTAAAATCTAATTTTAATTCCGCGTCGAAATCTAATTTCATTTAATATATCGAATATATTAATTTACGGATTAATTCCAAATTAATCATTATCTCTCTCTAGACGATATTTTATCCTAGATAAAATATCTTCGTAATTAATCCTAGATTAATTTTCTCTCTCTACTATATAATCCCAGATTATTTAAGAGTGCGAGTTATGCGTCATTGGTGGATTATTGGGAAGCGACCCATGAGATCCCCGAATATGTTGGCAGTAAATACGGTCGTCGGAGTATCCGAATCACGTACGTACCAAGTACTACGTTCTACCGATTTACGAGACAAGGTCGACTCCTAGCAAAGCACCAAGTCTACCCAATTCTCCGGACATATTCTTATAAGAATATCTAAGGATCTATATCAGGCGTAGTCTACTAAGTATTATGTATATCGGCCCAGTATCGGATAGTCACGTGCTAGGGCTGGGGCTGGATAAGTGTCTGCCCCGTCCGAAGCACATGTCGGATGTCTGGTAACTAGTCTCTATAATCGGATATGCATGACCTAGTCATAATATCCTGATGGTTGCGCAACACTTAAGAGCACTAATACCGTATCCTGCGTGACATCATCTCCACTATGACTGGAGTGATACTTCCGTCTTGACATCACACCCAATACTCTACGATTCTCAATATACCCAAAATCGGCGTACCAGAACCGGTTAAAGTCCCTGACGACCTCAATCAAAGTATATTGATTGTCGTAAGCATTAGCGGTGCAAGTCTCAGGTTAAGACCAAATACACCTACCCTGATGTCGGCCTCCCATAGACACATAGTCATAATACCAATGGGATTCCGAGGGGTCTATCCAGAGCGAAGCTGTTTCCCGTACCATCGGTGAAACACAACCTCCTATAGAACTTGCATAAATATCCAATACTTAAATATATGAGAACTATGCCGTCGTGCCCTCACAACGCGCACAAGTGCAATACTAGCCTATTCCGCATTATCGATGTCCTGTCTCGATAATACTCCGGCTAGGGATATTTAATGATTAATCCTTCATGGACTGATACTGTCTCATATCTCTCAATCCAGGAACTAATCATATGGACCTCTCTTCATTTATACATCTATGGTGATCTAATCACAACTGATGAGAGTGCAATTTCCTTGTCACATAGTTAATTTGTACAACAACACCATGATCTGTACAAATAGTGACGCTATGGGTCATATTATCCAACACTAAGATCTAAGAGTATATCTATGAAGATCCTTCAATTTCAATATCATACTTTAAGGATCTAATCCTTAGTTCTGATAAAGAAATTAAGGAGTCTATGCGGCAAGCTTAATGGATTAAGCATTAAAGTTATCATTACATGAATCTTCCAAAGATCATGCTCTACTATTTGCTTAACTCCAAGCTTAGGCCTAATATGTTATTTTATCAAATAACATAACTTATTAGTTTCCAGGACCATCCTGAAACTTATTCCCAATTTGAAAATTAACCATTTAAATACATTTTCCCTAGGATTATGTTTTAAATGCCAATCTTTTAATTATATCTTGATTCTAATAGTCCAACTATTTAATCAACGATTTAGGTACTATTTATTATAATGATTACAATAGTTCAACTATTTAATCAACTATAATTTAATTGTTTGAATACAGTCCAACTGTTATTAAAACAACGATTTAAATATTAGTCCAACTAACATTTTATTTATTGACGAATGATATTTGTTTGAGCGCGTATGGCAAGTAATTAAACGAATATTGCAAATTCAATTTTTGCTTCCCACTATTTTTCGGCGAGCCTCTAACCCTCTGTCGAGTACTCGGGAAACCGTGTTTCCTAGTGGGCTAGGATCCCGTTAAATGTCACACAATCTTGACTTTGGCCAACAAATTGTATGATAATTAACTAGGTAGATCTCTAAGATCAATTGGATCATATCCAATTCCTAGATCCAGTAGGGGGACGTCCAAGTCTGAAACATATATTATATATATATGCCAATATATCCAATATATTGCCTAACCTTTTTCCTCTGAATCAACTAAGCCTTGGCTTTGGCACAACAAACTTAGTGATCCCAGTTAAGCGTGACCCATTGACCATGGAAAGCTTCGTAATCAATGTCGATGGATAAGAAGTGGTCTTGACTTTGGCCAACAAACCACAACTTGGACAAGACACCGATATGGAACAAAGCTCTCATGATTCAAACACATCCTCGACGGACAAAGGCCTTGACTTTGGCCAACAAACCAATGCCAGTCTTAGATCTTGAGTAAGAATCACTCAATGGAAGGAAAAAAACTTAATATTTTGTGAGGGTTTTTCGCATGCAAATTGGCAACCAATTTATTATCTTTGTTAAGGTCTTATCATCATACAACCTTAAACATGCATTCTAAACACATAATAAAGCGCGTATAATTAAAATAATAATGATATGCGGATGGATACTTTACACATTGATCCTAGATCAATTTTCTCCCTTTCCTCTCTCCCGCTAGCAAATGTATTACTTCTACCTGGTTACACTACACTTCTAAAGAAACCTCATTTACATTGAGGGGAATAGGTGAGAAGAGAAATACACAGAGTTGAGAGGTAATAGGCTGGACACTCAGGTCCAATTAATAAATTCTAAATTTATTACAACAATTTCTAAAATTGCCCCACCCATCTAATATCCATCTGATATACATTATTCATGCATCGCAACCATGTATTCATACAAGCATGTTACCAATCAATCTAATCAAATTAATTAATCTGATAATTAATGACCATCCAATGTTCAAACAACGATTTGATTTTGCGCGAGTCAAACTCGTTTTGCGAATAAGTACTCAAAGTACGAATTCTTGAATTAAATTAAACTACAAAATTAAATCCAATTCAATTTGTATTTAATACTAGTTCGCTATTTAATTCCAAATTAAATACTACACTTTATTAACAAACCTTTACGACTTAAATCTCAAATTTAATCGTTACGGGTCTCAAAACCCGATTAATATCCAATATTAATTTAATTAAAGTCCAATGGGCTTTTAATTAATTTCTTTAAGGCATGGACTTTTGGTCAACTCGGGTCAAACCCAATAACCAAAGTCCAATCAAGGAGTAACCCCATTAGCCTAGAAATCAATTTAGGCCCAATTAAACTTTAAAGGTCCATTAGTCGCATTTGGACTTTATGGAAGCGGTTTTGGGCCCAATTGGATCCAACCAATTTAGCCTAAACCTAACTTGGTACAACCAAGCCCAATAAGCCCATTTACAACATTATAAGCCCAAATCCAATTTAATTAAATCACAAAAATTCCAATTTCACAATTTAATTAAACTAAAGTGTATAGCATAATTAATTACATAAATCAAAATTTCCAAATCATCAATTTACACAATAATAATGTTCAATTACATCAATTAATGTCCAACACATTTTGATCAAAAAATCAAACCCAATTACATGCTATAAGCTCTCGGCATTTTGGGTAATTTGTGTCCGATTCGGTTCCAATCCAATTAAATCCACAATCGACATTAAATCAACATTTCCCAATCGTTTCAAGTCATCCAATGATCAACGAAACAAAAAATACCAAGAATTAGGGCACACTGACATTCGGCCAAGCCATCAAAAATTGGGGAAAATTGTTCCAAACAAAATTTCATGAAATTGATCCAATCAATCTTCAATTAAACTACATTTAAGCATACTAAATCATTCAATTTCATTAAATCAAGCTCAAATACAATTTACCCAATTTTAAACCCTAATATATTTTCATGCTCAACCTTTCTCATAGATACCATTGTTGGAATATTCTAAGCATCCCAAGATCATATCAAGTAATGAAACATATGCGAATACAATCAACGAAGTTGCGGAATACTTACATCGAGCGGTTGAGCGATGCGGCAGACAACAAAAACTTTTTCTGCCCTTTGAGAAGCTCGGCAGTGGGCTGTTTTGCAGTCCTCATTTTCGGCTTCAATCTTCCTCCAAGCTCCAAGCTTTAGTTGATAGTGATTCCAAGCTCACAATTGGGTTTCCCTATCACCTTTGTATATACTCTTTAGTGTGCTAGCACTAGATAATTTTGCCACAAAATCACCTTTAGCTTCTCCTTCATTTTCGGTCCAGAAAAAGAAAAACAGAAGGGAAATGGCATGTTGGCCGAGAGAGAAGAAGGAGCAATATTTTGGCTCCAAACCGTGAACCAAGGAGAGAGAGAGATGGAAATGTGTATTAGATTAATTGTTTTCCAAAAACAATTAAACATATACCAATTATTTGATTTTCAAAAAGTCAAACAAGTACAAGCTTTAAAAGCTTATCCATCTACCACCATCAATCAATCAAGTGACAACTTGTCACATCACTCAAAGTGACATGTGATTTGAGGCTTGATGTGACTAATGATTTGACGCTTGAAGTGACTTGCGTGCCGCACTCGAATTCGAAATGCGAATGCGCTCGCAAACACTCGCGGGCTCGGGTTCGCTAATTCCAAATTAACGAATTTTCCATTGCGACGTAATTAAATGATTATGCCTAGCGAAATCACTATTCACGTCGCTTACGAATTAATTCTAAATTAACTCGTTCGCCCGAATTAAAATCTAATTTTAATTCCGCGTCGAAATCAAATTTCTTATAATATATCGAATATATTATTCAATCGATTAATTCCAAATTAATCGTTCTCTCTCTTTAAATGATATTTTATCCTAGATAAAATATCTCCGCAATTAATCCCAGATTAATTTTCTCTCTCATCCAATTAATCCCAGATTAATAAAGTGCGAGTCATACGTCATCGGTGAATCTTCGGGAAACGACCCATGAGATCCCCGGATATGTTGGCAGTAAATTCGGTCGTCGGACTATCCAAACACGTAAGTACCTAGTACTACGTTTGTACCGATTTACAAGACAAGTTGGCTTCTAGCAAAGCGCCGTGCCTACCCAATTCTCCAGAAATATCCTTACAGGAATAAGGTGATCTATATCAGGCGTAGTATACGTAGTATTGCGTATATCGATCCAGTATCGGATGTCACGTGCTAGGCCTGGGGCTGGAATTGTGTCTGCCTCTTACGAAACACATATCGGATCTCTCGTAACTAGTCTCTATAATCGGATATACATGACCTAGTCATAATATTCCGATAGATGCAGCATATAAGAGAACAAGTTCCGTATCCTACGTGACCATCATCTCCACTATGACTGGAGTGATACTTTCGTCTTGACATCACACCCAACACACTACGATTCTCAATATACCCAGCAGAGGCGTACACAGAACCTGTTAAAGCCCTGGACGACCAAAACCAAAGTATATTGATTGTCGCAAGTATTAGCGGTGTAAGTCTCAAGTTAAGACCAATACACACCTACCCTGATTTCGGACTTCCATAGACACATAGTCATACTACCAATGGAATTACGAGGGGGTCTATCCAGAGCGAAGCTGTTTCCCGTACTATCGGTAAACACAATCTCCTATTACACTTGCATGAGTATCATATACCCAAATATATGAGAACTATGCCGTTATGCCCTCACAACGCGCACAAGTGTAATACTAGTCTTTTACGCATTATCGATGTCCAATCTCGATAATACTCTGACTAGGGATATTTATGATTTATCCTTCGTGGATTGATATTGTCTCATATCATCTCAATCCAGGAACAATCATAACAACGCACCAAGTGTAATACTAGTCTTTTACGCAATATCGATGTCCAATCTCGATAATACTCTGACTAGGGATATTTAATGATTTATCATTCGTGGATTGATATTGTCTCATATCATCTCAATCTAGGAACAAATCATAGGGACCTCCTATCATTTATACATCTTGGCGATCTAATCACAAATGATAAGAGTGCAATCTCCTATGTCACATAGTTAATTTGTACAACAACACCATGATCTGTACAAATAGTGACGCTATGGGTCATAATTGTCCAACAACAAATGGCCAGGATGCGGAAGAAATCTCCAGATTGAACCTCCTTCACACACTCATCTCAAAATGCCAGAACTACCCCATATGGAATTTCCAGAATTAGGTATGAATGGTGAAAGACACTGAAACCATCAAGGTGTTTGGCTGAGAAGCCGATAATAATATGGCTTCATTCTGCTGTTAACTGTTTCATTGTATTAGAGGGGATCTCCTCTTCATTCGTCCTGTTAATGGTCTTTAAGAAACAAAATGTGTCCTGTCAATAATCTTTAAGAAACTAAATGAGTCCTATCATTAATGATTTGTACATATGTTGATACTTTTACTATTCAACTTGATTCTGATATTGGTTGAATAAAATGTGTGGCATCTATCTTCTCTCTTCCTCCATGTCGAGCATTTTTTAAAAACGATGATGATAGAGTAATTGGATATTAAATGAAAATAAGTCAGAGTCTCAAGATGATTTTGTTGTGTGAGACATAAATTAGACGAACAAACTCTGAATTGGCAAGTTCAGATTGTGGGGAGAGAGAAAATCTGAAAGGAAGCTTCTTTCACTAACTCAACCAATCACAGGAAAGATGTCTCTGAATTAAATAAAGTTCAGCAAAGGCAAAAAGGGAACATTAGACATAATCAACCAAAGAAAAACCCAGTTTTCATTTAAATGTTTAAAATTCAACAAAGAAAAAAACATGTTTCAGTCCTGGGGTAGCATCCCTTTTCAATCAATCTTCTCTTCATGCGTAGTTCAACCTGAATATGTCGTTCAACACATAAAAGCTTCCCTGAGGTGTTGGCATCAAATGGAACATCTGAGAACAGAAAGATGGCCGTAAAGTTAGGAGCGCGAATAACATCAAATAAAAACATGACAGAAAACACAAACAAATGCCTGGTAACAAACAAATCATTTTGCTAATCCCTGAACCTATATACAAGGATGCCTTGAAGCAAAATAATAATGCCCACATCAAAGTAACTAAAACACATATTCCAATACACTGAAAGTCAAAAAACACTGCATTGAAATATGTATTACTTTTGTCTTTTAATTTGGAGGAATCCCTCATTCGAAAGTCACTTTATATATATAAGAAAAATGAGCATGTAATGCAGATGTGCTCAAAGAGGTACAACACTGTAGGTTTTGATTCAACAACTAAAATGTCTCGGACAGCAGGTTTTGATTCAACAAATAAAATCTCTACGACTGGTACAGACGTCTTGATCATGAATCCTTCTTGCATTATGATTGGGGCAGAACCAGGTTTACATTAATATAATATAAGTTGAAACACGCAGAGAAAGTGAGAGAGAAAACACATAAGCTAGTCACTGTCTCCTTGTCATGAAAGAATACAGCATATGTTCATAGTAAAACTCTTGACATCCCAGCACAAAGAGCCCATCAGATTCCCAGTAGATGTTTCTTTAGACCATAAACCAATAGCAAGAAAAATTCTCGTATCAATTTCATCACATGAGAAGTATATATGGATACCTAGAAATACATTGTGAGGGCTAGCTATAACAATATTGTCAAGGTACTACAATTACTGTACACATCTTAAAACTGGAGTTCTTCCGGATGGCAAGATGCAGAATATCACCAACATCCTCTCACCTTAACTTAGCTATTCCTCAGTCATTACTTCATGCAACTAACTACTCGAGATAACTACTTCAATTTCAACAATATAACTGTCCAACGTTTGTGTATATCCTTTCTCATCGCTTTGAGAAATCGGCATTAGGGTGCAAGGAAAGAGTACATGTAGAGAGAAGTTGCACTCTTCCAATTTCAAGGATCGAAATTAAATTACTGAAGTTATCATACTTGTAATTGAAAAGAAAACATCTATCAAAACAAGTCGGCAAAACCTGTCCAACAATAGCATCTCACATCTTTTTTTTTTTTTTTCACAGCAAGAAAATCAACGAATAGCAATGTTCACATATGGGGTTACTTTCTGAACATTAATAATAAATAAACAGTGTACAAACACTGTCAAGAAGGTAGAGTAAAATCAATGAACAAATTACTACAATAAGATTGAATGAGCTAAAAGTGTCGATACATCAGATCAGAAACGCCAATGGAGTCGCATCAGGAGTATCCCTAAATCTAAATACAAAAGATTATTTCCAAATCAAGTTCAAGCATAAAAAGTCCTACACCAGCAAAGCATCATGATAACTCCACGAGGTAAACAGAATATCGATTTAATATTAAAAAAAAAAAAGAAATACACATCAACAAGATACATCCATATAAAATAATAATAATAATAATAATAAAAACCCTAGACCTAGCAAATAAATCAAAATCAATGTAACCAGGTAATTTCACCACAAAATCGGCAGTAAGATACAATAGCCATCAGATCGATCCAAATAAGCGGCACAGATAGAATCAAAACAAAATGATAAATGTAAAATAATAGAGATCAGGTAAAGACCTGGCTGAACTTGAGAGCGTGCTGTTCACCGGCGAGTTGGAGATTACCGGAGACGAAAACGAGCATGCCGCCAGCGGGACCAGAGGGCTGGCAATCGACGGTGGTGATGGAGTGCTGGCACTGCTGGAAGGGAAGGCTAGTGAGCTTAGCAACGATATTTGGCGAGCCTTGGATTTTTTGACCTTCAAAAGTCAACATCGAACCTTCCTGATAGAGATTGGCGAGGCCCGAACGATTTGCATCGAACGTCGAGTAGTAGTGCTCGACAAAGGCTTTAGCCACTGAGTCTGGATCCATCTGATCAGAGATTCAAAAACCCCTACGCCTCTCTTTCGAATTTTGCTTTTGCTGTGTTTCCGCTTCAGACTTACGCAAGCGAGGGACGAGAGAGAGCGAGCGAGGTGCGTGCGAGATTTTTTTGTTTGGGTTTACCTAAATATCATTGGTTTAAAAACTGATTTGGGGGTTGAATAAGTGATTTTCGCCCGCCATTAGAAAAGTATAGTAAAAAAATAATGGTTGATAAATGGTATTTTGAAAATTTTGATTTATATTAAAAAATTAATTGTGGCGCGTTTTTTAGTATTTTGATGATGGAAAAAAGTTTAAAATTTAAACTTTTATAAAACTTAATTTTTGAAAAAAAAAAATCATGATTAATAATTGTAATTTCTCATCATTACACTTAAAAATTATGTTTGGACTTAAATGTAGTTTTTTCATCTCAACACAGGTCAAACCATAATACCAAACAAACCATTAAAATATTTGATGGATCTCTAATATCATAAATAATTTTAATTAAATAAAATTATAGAACTATTTATATTCTTAATAGAGAAAACTTGGCGGACTGATTCACCGTTTTGATAGATTTTGATCGATTTTCAAGGTTCAATCGAATTGGACTTAAGAACGATTTTCGACTCAACCGATTCAATCGACAAGTCTGGTTAGGTTTTCAAAACATTAATATAAACTAATAGGGAGCCTGTGTGAGATTGCACATGTTAATTTGAATAACATTTATTTTACTGCCATCTTTTAAAATTCAGTCAAGAATCTCGAAAGATTCAAGGTAGTTAGATAAAACAACATCTTTTACTGCCACCTTTTGTAATTCAGGCCATATAAATTTTCCGATTTTTCCTATGGTTCTCAGGAATCGAAACCGACACTATTGTTGCGGATACGGGCACGTTGGTTGTCAAATCAGTTGCCATTTCTAAAAAAATAAAATCAAGTTTAAAGGCCACAATTTTTATAACATGAACAAGCTTAAAAAAAATTAATTATCATAAGGTAATATCATGAATAATGTATTTGGAAAGTTTTTTTTTTTTTTTTTTTGGGAGAAAAAGATAAAAACTATCTAGTATATATATCATGCATTAATACCCATAAACAAATGAAAAGTTGAGATCTCCAAAATAACTCAAAGTCAATACTATTCAATCATATAAGAGATAATAACAAAATACAAATCACTGATAATATTGATATCATCATTTAAATTAACAATTGGTTCTGTTGATGGTGATTTCTGCGATCAAGTATTTGAACAATACGGTAAGGATAAAGATGGAATTTCTCTTAAATGAAGGACGAATGTTCTGAGGATATTAGTCATTCTTTGACTAGGCATGGTGTTCGGACCCAGTTTTCTGGATTTGACCGACCTGAGTGTTGGGGTTTTATGGCGGAATACCTGTAACGCAGCGGAATAGTGGAAAATCAAAATTTACCGATTTCAAAATTTTTCTCGGATCAATTAAATAAACTTATTTATTTAATTATCCAATTATTAAATTCTGAAAAATTACACTAGAGATCAAATTTCTTGGTAATTACCGAATTGCCTCAAAACTTTATAAATTGATTATTTTAGCCCAAACATTATCAAATATAATTTTGGATGATTCTAAATCATTTCTAAAATGTTTTTCAAAACATCTAATGCATCAAAATCAGATTTCACACAAATCCCTAATTTTTGAGTAATTGCCGTGAGCATCCCAAATTTTCAAGTAATTGCATCTTGGTCCCTTTTGTTCAATATATGCCAATATCAAATCCAATCAACCCAAAAATTTACATGCATCATATTCATACCATAATACATCACATATATGAAAAGCCCCAAATTTGGAGTGGGTTATGAACCCTAATTTTTCAATTTCATCAAATTATCCAATTTCACCAAATTTACAAAATCCAACACTTGAATCCATTCAATACTTCACCAATCTAGCCTCACCACTTTGAAACAACTCTAGAACAATTCTAGATCACCAATGAGTGGCTTACCAACTCTAGAATGGCAACTTGATTTTCTAAAAATCAAAAGTAAAGCTTTGAAACCATTTCAAGCTTACTTACATGCATCACCATTTCAAGCTTACTTACATGCATCAATCTTTCATCAAAGTTCACAACAAAAAAAACACAAACTATAAGAAGAGAGACAACACCAAAGCAACACAAAATGATGCTAAGCATGTTAGAGACAATTTTCATGTTGAAGACTTTGAAGAAAAACTTACAAAAACATAATTTTTCCAAGCTTTCTTCTAATGAACATTTTAAACCCTAAAAGATGAAACAAAATAATATATACCTTCACCAAAAAGGCCTTGGCCGAAAATTAGGTATATAAAATATCTAGATATTATTTTGTTTAATTTAAAGTTACTTTAATCAACTTGCAAATTTTATCATTACACATTTAATGAAAATTCATAAGTCAACAAAAGCAACTTAAAAATATAACAATTATATTTATAAAAGGGTGTTGGCCGAATTTCACATTTTGTAAAGGAAAAATATATTTTCATTTCAAACAATTTAATCAAATATCAAAAGAAGTCAAAACCATTTTGACAATCTTTTCCTTTAATGTAAAGTCAAACATTTACACTTATAATCATTTCCTAACTTTATCATTTGGTGAAATATTTATATTTTAATTATATTAATCATTTAACAATTAAATAATTAATTAATTAATTAAATATAAATATCTCAAATACATGTATTATATTTACTTTAAATATCTCAAATACATATATATAAATGATATATGTCAAATACCTTTATTTGACAATTTATTAATGTGTATTTAATAATATCATATATTAAATACAAATACACATTAATTATGAAATGACGGTTCGGCCCGTTTGCATGTATTTTTCGTTTAATAATTGAACGATTTATAAATAATCATCATTATTCATAAAAAGTTGCCCTAGTGCTCTACGAGTGTATTTCATTAGTGAGACTCTCTAGATTCAGGTATATCCGTCACAAAATCCAATTTCGTGTCCATAATTTACCCACCAGTAAATTATGACGACCACGGATAAACTAGCTGAATCATACAGGTCGAGGTCATTGCATACGTATAATCCCTCCGTCACAGGTATCCGGATAATACCAGAGATATAGATGTAAACGTCAAATCTCTATAGGTATTATCCCGTCGACGTATCTGTTAGCAATCTCTAAATAACATTCGGAACTCACTTCCGAAGTATACTGTGGCCACAGATTTAACAGATTGCTAATCACATATGGACTACCTATGCTCTATAGACAGAACTGACGGATCATATCTTGGCACACACATGATATCTTGAGGATCAGTCCACACCCAACGAACAGGCGAAGGTATGATCTAAATAGATCGGTGACGTGACTGCCATCTAAGTGTGGAGGATGTCTCATACATCCACATTGGTATCTCAAGTCGAATGACCACTATGCTACTCAACCCGAGAAGATTCTTATTGACGTTGATGTACCATCCATTAAGAATCTTCGGTGAGTCGTTCATGGTTTATCCACTATAAACACCTACACGTCTATACGAGTCTCCTCAGACTCATGGTTCTTTGGGATAAACCATCGGACCAAGTCTCGATATACGACATGTACTGGTCTCAACGGATTTGACTAACCGACCCGTGTTAGTAAATATTGACCAGGAACTATGTTTGATAATATACATTTAGCAGTGACACTTCCCAATGTCAATTACAAACTAACTTTGTAATTGTGTACTGCATTATATATTATCGGGCCTTTGCCTAATATATACATATCACTAAACCACATTTAGTTTCAATCTAATAGTAATTAGATCGAATGCGTATATAAAAACAAGAGGTGTAACCACTAAGTAAGTAATATTATGGGAAAATGGGATGTTCGTATTCATGAATCAGACATAAATACGGTCCGGATTGGCTCTCTGAGCACCAACCCCAACAATTTCCCCCACTTACTCTAGTGCCAATCCACGGTATCATATACACATCTCAATGTGTATCGTATGCACATGGCCCTCAAAAGCTCACCTAGTACTCAAGAGGTATGCAACAAGAAACAGGTCCGCTATGACATATTGAGTTTGTCCAACAAACCCAATTGTTTCCTTAGGCATCATCATTCATATTTTGTAGAACCTAAGTTATACATTAATATGACTCAGATACGACATTAATATTATGCTACATCTACTGAGTTGTCCAAGTATTTGTGGATCAAATCCTAAATACTATGTAGACAACCGCAAGCACAATACTAATGTGAAAATTTCTAATTTATAAGGTCACTATGCAACTTCATAAGTCAATACTTCATAAGTTGCATCTAATTCCACTCACATAGTAGAATCCTCTGTGACACTCTCACTGCATCTTTTCTGACTCTTTATGACGTAAACTGTCTAACGTCATAATTAGTCTCAAAACTAATATGACCCTAATGGTTGCAGACTGTATTCTCCATGAATTAGAAACTCATTCTTAATATCTCAAAGATCACAAAGAACGTATTTCAAGATCCATCCTATGGTCTATAGAATATCAAAATAACTCGTAACAATTACGATTAAATCGATATCTTTAATCGCACATAAAAAAGTATTCATTATGTCATCATCAAATGATACACAAGATTGATTAGACATTCTAATCAATATCTCTTTCGAAAAATGAATCATCATTTACGAAAGATAAATACTATATACAAGACACACATTAACTGTCAAACAGTTATACTAACTATCATACAGATAGCCTTGTTGTGTATTTTATTAGATCATATCTAATGCATGACTAATATGAGTATCTCACAAGTCTCTTAGTCTTATATCTTATATATAAAACTTTATATCGTATATAACAGAGACTACTCCCACTGCTTTCACAGAGTAAAGAAGACTTAGGTAAACCTTTTACCTCATAAACATCTCATTATTACCATAATAATGATAATGTCGTTAGGATATATAACACTAGAAAGTAATTTGTACGCTCCCACTAACCCTTCAATCACATATGTATTCTCTATACTTTGACAATATCAAACAATCTGACTGATATCAAAAATAGAGAACACGGATTTCCGGAAGACTTATCCGAGTCTACAATAGGCTCTATAAGCTAGCACACTAAACTACGATCTCAGCAGAACACAAACTCTAGGGCCATTCCAGAATGAACTCTTCAAACAAAGAAATCACAATTGATATCTTATCTGAATAAGTCATTCAAAAACGCCACTTTGCATTCTTTAGCTAAAATGTACAGTTTAATATCAACATTCACCAATATATCTTTGATTGTTCAATTAGCATGACTAGAGATAAGTTTTCTCAGAATCTACAATAAATTGTTGAGTATAACTTTTCTCACTGTCATACTGTAAAGGTCAAACCTTTAATAATCTCACACTGCTTTCGCTGCGCAAACAATTAGCACATATCATGAACTAATTCATAATGAAAGCTTAATCAAGTTCAAAACTTGATTGTAGTAAGCTCTGAACAATCTTAGATCTATGGTTCAATGGTGAACTTCCAGAATCGATATCAAATATCGCTTCCATTGTAAGTTATAGGATAATTTTCTTCGGTAAGAAAACAACAGAACCATTAAGTATCAAATACTCGTAAATGATTCTGATATCCTATTAGACTTATATAGAAGATGTATAAGGGTTGTTTCATCTTATTAATTACGTAGTTCCATTTATAATTTATCATTCTCACATTTGACTTCAATACGTCAAGTCTTTTCTACAATAGTTAACATCCATGTTACACACCAAGTAATAAAACGATTTTATTACTTAGGATTGTAGGAAAGATATTCTATCAAATAGAATACAATATTCTATTAAACATAATAAACGATAAACTTTTACTTATACCTCCGAGGTGTAAGTAATTTCCATTATATAACTATAATATAAGAAAGATTCAAATCTCAAACTTTTCAAGATTCAGATTTTCTACCTATACATATCATATATGTAATTGTAGAATTAACGGAACCTAAATTAAAAGGATGAACTAGTGTTACTGGAGCATATCCCCAAGAGTATTGAAACTAATTCGGTAACATTCAATATCAAATGAATCAAATCATATACGATTCGACTGCCCCACTAATCAATTCCATCAAGATGGAATCGTGGAAGAATAATATTGAATATGAATCATATTCACTCAATAACCTTAGAACTAATTGCTTTAAATTCATATGTTTGATCGTATCAAAGATCTTTGAACAGTTCAAAGACATGTAATGAATTTTAAGGATAAGTTCTAAAAAAACTTCAGATTGAATATCTTTGAGCCAGTAAAAATGCTCAATTTGCGTTTCATCAGAAATGATTGAAAGTTCTTGTACTTTCAAGACGTTCAATATGTGTCCTTTCTTCAGAAATGTAACTAAGTTATGACAATTCATAAACTAAGTTACGAAGTAAAGAAAGCTACCTTAAGCAATTACAATTCATTAAACTACATACATCTTAATGTATCAGTTAAATAAATCTGGTGGTCCAATGACAACATTGGTTAAACGAGATCTTAATCACCTTCCTGAATACAATATTCATTAAATGGATAAGGATGTGGTGGTGTGATCTCGTATCAAACCATCATTTACCATACGGAATAAGCATCTAATGCTTAAGTGATTAAACTCATAAACACAGTTCTAAATTATTTACTTTTACCGAATAATGTTTCTTAAAGTTTATCTTTACGTCAATGACGCTACTAGTTATATTTAAAATATATAACAATTATTTATAAAGAACAAGTAACTATCCAATAGTCGCAAGTTCCGATATCAAATATCAAAACAATCGTTAACTAATATTTTAAATAACTAGACGGGAGATCTGGTATCCAATACCTATAGTTGTGTAGTATTGTGAAAATTGATATTTTTATACACAACTATACGCATCTCATTTCTTTAGCTTTACTATTTGCATTCAACTATTCACAACAATTGCAAATAGCTGATTAGCAAATTGTGTCAGACACATTGCCCCTAAAGGTCATTAAAGCTAAGAAACATCATTACTGGATAAACAAATACCTAATGAGGCTTTCTTAATGCCAGTCAAGAATCTCGAAACACGAACTAATTCATGTCAATTCTTACTGCATAAGAAACTATTCTCTCTAAAGTATTATATCCTAAAAGGGATATCTATCTAGATTATCTATCATGACTTAGAAACTAAGTCATTAACCATCTTGATTTTTCAAGAAAATTGGAACAACAGTTCCCGATGGTTTAGACCAATCTAATAATATCATAGTCTAATAGTATATAGAACCTATTCTAGAATAACTGCAACCAGGATTCAAGTCGGATAACATATCAAAATATGTGTGCAGTAAATAAAAGTTTAATTCTATATAGACAATAGAATAAGGAACAAACAAGCGGCAATTCCATAATAATACACATTGCCTAAGTTATGGAATATATTAAACTTAGCAGTGCCTCCCACTATTTTACGTAATACCGTAATCCCCAACGAAAAAATGAGAATTCAATAATTAAATCGAATTCCATAATGGGAAGTGGACCCATGAATATATTTCGACTCACAGCAGAGGCACGGTCTCGCCTACGTATATTCACAGGTAGACAACTCATTGTCAATCACACTCGTTGTGACTCCTGGGTTTCCGGTCCTGGTCATTTCTCGTTGTCACTGCTAGGACAGGTCCACAAGGAGACGTACCAAGGTTAAACTCGTCAATGATAAACTCAAGATACTTGCGTAATCCTGACAGTTAGGGCACGTTCAGGATTCCGCTTTCGCTTGAATTTATCTAGTATATGTCATACATCCGGTATAAATAAATCTCTATCGGCTACACCCTCACAGCAGAGGCACAGTCTCGGATGTAGTCACAGAAAATATTCATAAACCGTATTGACAAGACGAACCATGTAATATGCATCAAATACATGAATTACATAAAACCTTATTATTTAGGGATTTTCCGTAAAAGATTCTTTTAATTTATTTAATCAAATTAAATAAATACATGCATGCAACAAGTAAAGAATAATTAACATTAATTTAAAAGGCATAATCATATTAGGGTGGCTAGAATCAGACTCGCTCTGATACCATTTTGTTGGGGTTTTATGCGGAATACCGGTAACGCAGCGGAATAGTGGAAAATCAAAATTTTCCGATTTCAAAATTTTTCTCGGATCAATTAAATAAACTTATTTATTTAATTATCCAATTATCAAATTCTGAAAAATTACACAAGAGATCAAATTTCTTGGTAATTATCGCATTGTCCGAAAACTTTGTAAATTGATTATTTTAGCCCAAAAATTATCAAATATAATTTTGGATGATTCTAAATCATTTCTAAAATATTTTTCAACACATCTAATGCATCAAAATCATATTTCACACAAATCCCTAATTTTTGAGTAATTGCCGTGAGCACCCCCAAATTTTCAAGTAATTGCATTTTGGTCCCTTTTGTTCAAAACATGCCAAGATCAAATCCAATCAACCCAAAAATTTACATTCATTATATTCATACCATAATACATCACTTATATGAAAATCCCAAGTTTGGAGTGAGTTATGAACCCTAAATTTTCAATTTCATCAAATTGTCCAATTTCATTTCACACCAAATTTACAAAATCAACACTTTAATCCATTCAATACTTCACCAATCTAGCCTCACCACTTTGAAATAACTCTAGAACAATTCTAGGTCACCAAGGAGTGGCTTACCAACTCTAGAATGGCAACTTGATTTTCTAAAAATCAAAAGTAAAGCTTTGAAACCATTTCAAGCTTACTTACATGCATCAATCTTTCATCAAGTTCACAACAAAAATAACACAAACTATAAGAAGAGAGACAACACCAAATCAACACAAAATGATGCTAAGCATGTTAGAAATAATTTTCATGTTGAAGACTTTGAAGAAAAACTTACAAAAACATGATTTTTCCAAGTTTTATTCCTTAGGTCTTCAAGCTTTTCTCTTATCTTCTTTTATGTTTATTTGGTATCTAATGAACATGTTAAACCCTAAAAGATGAAAAAAAATAATATATAGCTTCACCAAAAAGGCCTTGGCCGAAAATTAGGTATATAAAATATCTAGATATTATTTCGTTACATTTAAAGTTGCTTTAATCAACTTGCAAATTCTATCATTACACATTTAATGAAAATTCATAAGTCAACAAAAGCAACTTAAAAATATAACAATTATATTTATAAAAGGGTGTTGGCCGAATTTCACATTTTGTAAAGGAAAAAGATATTTTCATTTTAAACAATTTAATCAAATATCAAAAGAAGTCAAAACCATTTTGACAATCTTTTCCTTTAATGTAAAGTCAAACATTTACACTTATAATCATTTCCTAACTTTATCATTTGGTGAGATATTTATATTTTAATTATATTAATCATTTAACAATTTAACAATTAAATAATTAATTAAATACAAATATCTCAAATATATGTATTATATTTACTTTAGATATCTCAAATACATATATATAAATGATATATGTCAAATACCTTTATTTGAAAATTTATTAATCTGTATTTAATAATATCATTTATTAAATACAATTACACATTAATTAGGAAATGACGGTTCGGCCCGTTTGCTTGTATTTTTCGTTTAACAATTAAACGATTTATAAATAATCATCATTATTCATAAAAGTTGCCATAGTCTCTACGAGTATATTTCATTAGTGAGACTCTCTAGATTCAGGTATATCCGTCACAAAATCCAATTTCGTGTCCATAATTTACCCACCTGTAAATTATGACGACCGCAGATAAACTAGCTGAATCATACAGGTTGAGGTCAATGCATAGTATAATCCCTCCGTCATAGGTATCCGGATAATACCAGAGATATAGATGTAAACGTCAAATCTCTATAGGTATTATCCCTTCGACGTATAGATTAGCAATCTCTAAATAACATTCGGAACTCACTTCCGAAGTATATTGTGGCCACAGATTTAACAGATTGCTAATCACATATGGACTACCTATGCTATTTACACAGAACTGACGGATCCTATCTTGACACACACAAGATATCCTGAGGATCGGTCCACACCCAACGAACATGCGGAGGTTTGATCTAAATAGATCGGTGACGTGACTGTCATCTAAGTGTGGAGGATGTCTCATACATCCACAGTGGTATCTCAAGTCGAAGAACCACTATGCTACTCAACCCGAGAAGATTCTTATTGACGTTGGTGTACCATCCATTAAGAATTTTCGGTGAGTCGTTCAGTGTTTATCCAATATAAACACCTACACGTCTATACGAGTCTCCCCAGACCCATGGTTCATTGGGATAAACCATCAGACCATGTCTCGATAAATGACATGTACTGGTCTCAACAGATTTGACTAACCGAACTGTGTTAGTAAATCTTGACCAGGATCTATGTTTGATAATATACATTTTGCAGTGACACTTCCCAATGTCAATTACAAACTAACTTTGTAACTGTGTTATCGGGCCTTTGTCTAAACCATATTTAGTTTCAATCTAATAGTAATTAGATCGAATACGTATATAAAAACAAGAGGTATAACCACTAAGTAAATAATATTATGGAAAAATGGGATGTTCGTATTCATGAATCAGACATGAATACGGTCCGGATTGGCGCTCTGAGCACCAACCCCAACACTGAGGACACAGCATGATACATATTTTAGAGACCGACAACATCAGAGCCGAGATCGACCACTTAGCCCGATAGCTCAGTTCAGTCTAATCAATTCATCTTGGATTGGGAGAATGAGCTCGGATATTTTGGGTCAGTTCGAAAGTAATTGGAGTAGATCGGCACAATGATTGGTCGTCCCAATGACGTCTGACGTGAGACCAGAACCATTTGAACTTTTCCTCTGACATGTATCGCCGTATGAGAGATCTTTACAGACTGTCATCATAATTATTGTGCTAGGGTTGGTGCTCGGAGTGCCAATCCGGATCGTATTTTTGTCCGATTTATAAATACGAGCAATTCTATTTTCCATAATATTACTAATTTAAGTGGTAGCACCCTTGTCTTTTATACGCTTATTCGATCTAATTACGATTAGATATCTGATTACGATTAGATCGAAACTGAATATGGTTCAGTGATATGTGTATATTAGACAAAGACCCTAGGATTTACAATATAGTGCGCAGTTACAACGTAGTTTGTAATTGACATTGGGAAGTGCACTATAAGATGTATATCCTTAAATAAATTTACTGGTCAAGATTTACTAACATGGGTCGGTTAGTAAAATCCGTTGAGACCAGTACATGTCGTATATCGTGACTTGGTCCGATGGTTTATCCCAATGAAACATGAGTCTCGGTAGACTCGTATAGATATGTAAGTGTTTATTTGATAAGACACTGAACGATTCACTGAAGGTTTCCTAATAGATGGTAAACCAACGTCAATGGGAACGTTCTCGAGTTAAGCAAGCATAGTGGTCCTTCGACTTGAGATACCACAGTGGGATATATGAGTTATCCTCCACACTTTGATGGTAGTCACGTCAACGATCTATTCATGATCAGACCTCCTTCTGTTCGTTGGGTGTGGACTGATGCTCATGATATCCAGTGCGTATCAAGATAGGATCTGTCAGTCCTGTGTGTTGGGGTTTTGGGCGATGGGCGCAGCGGAAGCACGGTTTGGGCGAAATCATAATTTCAAAACTTTTTCAAATTACTGAATAAATTATTCAATATCTAATATGAATAATTTATTCATATTTCTCTGAAACATATTTATTCGATATAAAATAGCGATATAAATATATATGAAACGTCACGAAAGTTTTACGAAAAATGTTTTTTCGCAAAATGACGCAAAATATATTTTTGACCGAACTGAGCACCCGACACTTATGGGGACTGCCCGGGTTAGCTCCAATAGTGTTAGGGCAGTTCATGGGCTGCCCGAACAGTGATGAACTCACTGTTTGGACATCCGTCACCTGGTTGGCTCAAAATCCACCCGGTAACGCAGTTTTTGGCCGTTTTCGCTTATTTCAACTCCGAAACACTTTCCGGAAATTATTCCAACTCCCAAAACACATCCATTACATTATATGACATAAAATCATCATAAAATTTCCAGTTTTACAGAATCTGATCCAGAAACCAAAAATTCGAATTTTCATGCTTTAAATCTAAATTTTTGAAGATTAATCTAATTAATCACAACACCAACCAAAGTCACCACATATAAACACCCAAGAATAATTCTAGGTGTCACAAGAGTGGTCATAACACTCTAGAATAACAACTCATCAACAATTGATCAAATCGAACACTAATTACATTAATTGCATCCAATATACTTCACAAATGCACACATACTTCCAATCCATCATCCACAACCAAAAGCCCCAAAAATTCAGAATTGAAAGAAACCCTAGAATATTTCTAAATCATCAAGAAACAAGAAATCAAATTTCCAAGCTTAGGGTTTTGAAGACTTACCTTAAATCTCCTAAATCCTTAGTCTTTTTCTGGATTTTTGCTTCAATTCTTTATGGATTTATCAAACAAGATTTGAAACCCATTTTTTTGAGGTGTTCGACCATGGCAAAAACTTTGAAGAAGTGAAATTTTTTATCTTATAAAGAAGCTCATGACCGACTTGTTAGGGATATGCCCTATACCCAACTTGTGGATGGGCTATATGTACATGTATTTGTAATATTTTCATTAATTAATAAAATGACATATTTATATACATGTCTTACATAACTTATATGAATCATTAACACTGTAATAAAGCCCTTGGAGTAATAAGATGATGGCTTCCACGCCTTATGAGATCATTACTCTTAAATGTTCCTAGTCATAGTTTTGTGAATAATCTGGGCGTTCACAAAGTGGAGAGACTATCATGATGATATGATCCACCCTTAGTGGGGTAGCCGATCTCATAGGCTACTAGCGGAGATCCGTCCGCTTGGTGTATCACATGGATGCATAAGTTACTCATGTCCATCGAACTGACCGCCGAAAGTTTTCATATGAAGTGTTTATCCTATGTGTCTGTGAGAACTTTCATGTATCGATTATATGACTAGTCCTTAGACTTGAGGTCTTTACAATCTTATGTGTGGATCAAATAACTTTGACATTCTCCTTCCCGGTTCAAAATATCCGGTCATAAGGGTATGATTGGGTCATTTGTTGAAACACATGAAGTTTGTAAAGATACAACAGAGAATCGCCACTCTCTCGGATAATATTTTCTTATAAGAGTAGTATTCTAGTTCGCGAGTTGATATGTGTGATCAGTGCTTGAGACTGTGGCCCCAGCGGAAGAATCATGTGAGATTCTTGGGTTAGCACGATTCATGACACTATCAACATCATACCTTTTGTTGGACAATTATGACCCATAACGTCACTATTTGTAAAAGACATTGTGGTTTTTGTACAAATTAACTATGTGACAATGGAAATTGCATTTTATCATTTTGTAATTTGATTACTTAAATATATAAATGATAAAATACCTTATGATTAGTTCCGGATTATAAGATATGAGACAATATCAATCCATAAAGGTTTAATCATTAAATATCCCTAGTCGTAGTATTATCGAGACTGGACATCGATAATGCGGAATAGTCTAGTATTGCACTTGTGCGTGTTATGGAAGCGTAACAGCATAGTTCTTATATATTTAAGTATTGGATACTTATGCAAGTGTGATAGGAGGTTGTGTTTACCGATGGTATGGAAAACGCTTCGCTCTGGATAGACCCCTCGGAGTCACATTGGTAGTATGACTATGTGTCTATGGGAATCCGAATCAGGGTAGATGTATTTAGTCTTAACCTGAGACTTGCATTGCTAGTACTTGCTACAATCAATCGTAGTGTATTGGGTGTGATGTCAAGACGGAAGTATCACTTCAGTCATATGGAGATGATGATCACGCAGGGATACATAACTGGTACTCTAATGTGTTGCAACCATCGGGATAATATGACAAGGTCATGATTATCCAATTAAAGAGACTAGCTGCTTGTGATCCGATATATTCTTCGTATGGGGCATACACTATTCCAGCCTCAGGCCTTGCATGTGACATCCGATACTGGATCGCAATACGCAATACTACGTATACTATACCGCCTGACATAGATTATATATTCCTTTAAGAATATTTCTGGAGAATTGGGTAGGCACGGTGCTTTGTTAGAAGCCAACCATGTCTCGTAAATCGGTAAAAATATGGTACGGGGTACGCACGTGTTCGGATAGTCCGATGACCGGATTTACTGCCAACATATCCAGAGATCTCATGGGTCACTTCCCGAAGATTCACCGATGACGTATGATTCGAACATAATTAATCTAGGATTAATTGCGGAGAGATTTTATCTGTGATAAAATACTATTAGAAGAGAGAGAACGATTAATTTGGAATTAATCGATAAAATAATATATTCAATATATTAAATGAAATTAGATTTCATAACGGAATTAAAATTAGATTTTAATTCTGGCGAACGGATTAATTTAGAATTAATTCACAAGCGACGTGAATAGTAATTTTGCTAGGCATAATTATTTTATTAAATTTGATTTAATTACGTCGCAACGGAAAATTCTTAATTCGGAATTAACGAACTCGAGCCCGTGAGTGTTTGCGGGCCCACTCAGATTTTGAATTCAAGTGGGGCCCACAAGTCACATCACACGTCACATCATTAGTCATTTACTTAACTTTATTTGATGGAAGTTAGTAGAGATTTTTTATGATAACTTGTTATACACATTTTGTAAAGGTGATAGACTTTTACCAACTTTGGATTTTGGTATATGTCTTTTGATTTTTGGAAAATCAAAACAAGTCAACACTTTACAAAATTGAAACACTTCTCTCTCTCCCATTTTGCCAAAAAGCCGAGAGTCATCTTCTCCAACAAGAAGAATTGTTGCAATTTTTCTTCTTGCTAGCACATCAAAGAATCATATCAAGGTGATAGGGAAACCATTCCCAAGAGCTTGGAATCCATCTCAAAGCTTGGAGCTTGGACATCAACTTCAAAGGAAGCTTGGAGCATTTCAAAGGGAGCAAAGTTTTTGTTTTACACACATCCTACATCCGATCAAAGTGAGTATATTTCCGCTATTCTCATTTACGTATTCACATTATTTTATGCTTGGATCGATCTTGGGATGACCTTAGAAACCAAACAATGGTATCATAGAGCCTATTTGAGCATGAAATATGATTAGGGTTTATATACTAAAATTTGGGTAAATTTGATTTGAGCATGTTTTGATCAAATTGTTTGTTTGAGTATGCTTGTATATTGATAACTTAGAGTTATGCATGATCAATTTGAGGAAAAATTAATTGGATTAATTTTCCCCAAATTATATGTGTTGGCCGAATGGTACTTAAACCCTAGGTCATGGTGATTTTTGTTTTTAAATCATTGGATGAGTTTAAAGACATGATATATATTGATTTGTGATTTAATTGTATTGAAATCAAAATCATATTTAAAAATCCCTAATTGTCGTGACCAACCAAGCATGAAAATAAGTTGATTTTGTTTCAATAATGCTGGACATGTGTTGAAAATATTAATGCATGATTAATTAATTAAATTGATATTTTGGAAATGTTAATTTAGATAATTAATTAGTGTAATACTCTTTAATTAATTAAATTTTGAAATTTTTTTAAATTAGAATTTAATAAATTGGGCTTAATTTGGAATTGGGCTAAAAAAAATGTTGTATTTGGGCCTAATGGGCTTGGTTGGGCCAAGTTGGTTTAGGACAATTGGATTGGATCCAAATTGAGCCTAAACCATTCCATTAAGTCCAAATATAACAAATGGGCCTTTAAACATTTAATTGGGTCTAATGGGTCAAAATTGATTTCTTGGCAAATATGGTGATTCCTTACTTGGGCCTTGGTATTTGGGTTTGACTCATATTGACCAAAGCCCATGCCTTAAGAAATTAATTGAAAGCCCATTGGATTTTAATTAAATGGACATTGGATGTTAATTGGGCTTTGAGACCCATTAATATTAGATTTAGAATCTAAGTCATAAAGGCGCATTAAAAAGTGTAATTATTTAATTTGGAATTAAATATAGAATTAGTATTGAATACAAATTAAATTAGATTTAAATTGTAGTTCGATATAATTCAAGAATTCGTACTTTGAGTACTTATTCTTAAACGAGTTGGACTCGCGCAAATCAAATCGTTGTTTGAACATTGGATGATCACATTATTCAAAGATTAATTAATTGGATTAGATTGATTGAATAACATGCTTTGTGTGAATACATGGATGTGTTGTATGAATAATGTATATCAGATGGATATTAGAAGGGAAATGGAAATTTTGGAAATTGTTGTAAATTTAGAATTTATTAAATTGGACCTACGTGTCCAGTCTTATCTCTCAATTCTTTGTAATTCTCTTCTCACGTAATTCCCTTCAATGTTAATGAGGTTTCTTTAATTGTATTATGTAATTGGGTAGAAGTTAGTATAGTGTTAGCCGGGGAGAGGAAATAGAGTGATTTGTTCTAGGAATAATTTGTGAGATATCCATCCGCATATCATTATTAATGTATTTACTGCGCCTTATTATGCTTTTAGAATGCATGCTTAAGGGTGTATGATGAGACCTAATCAAAGATAATAAATTGGTTGCCAATTTACGCGAAAAAAACCCTCAACAAATATTAAGCGTTTTTTGAATGATTCATTCTCAAGATCCAAGATTGGCACTGGTTTGTTGGCCAAAGTCAAGAACTTTGTCCGTCGTGGATGTGTTTGAATCATGAAGGCTTTGTTCCATATCGTATGTCTTGTCCAAGTTGTGATTTGTTGGCCAAAGTCAAGATCACTTATTGTCCATCGACATCGATTACTAAGTTTTCCAAAGTCAGTGGGTTCCGCTTAACTGGAATCATTAAGCTTGTTGTGCTAAAGCCAAGACTTAGTTGATTCAGAGGAAAAGGTTAGGAAAATATATTGGATATATTGGCATATATATTGTATATATATTTCGGACTTGGAGGTCCACCTACCGGATCTAGGAATTGGATGAGATCCAATTGATCTTAGAGATCTACCTAGTTAAATATTATATAGCTTGTTGGCCAAAGTCAAGGTTGTGTGTTATTTAACGGGATCCTAGCCCACTAGGAAACTAGGTTTCCCGAGTACTCAATAGAGGGTTAGAGGCTCGCCGAAAAATAGTGGGAGGGCAATATTGAATTTGTAATTTCGTTCAAATACTTGGCTTTACGCGCTTTCAAAATATTTTCGTCAATTAAATTTATTAGTTGGACTAATATTTTATTATTTTCTTGTAACAGTTAGACTGTACCCATACATCGTTAATTGAATAGTTTGACTATTGCAATTAAGATGACCGGAAAGTTGAGCATTAGAGATATTATCATGGGAGAAAATGTCTTTAATGGCACGAACTTTCAAGACTGGTGACCGGCGTAAACACACACGTATAACGCAAGCGTACGTATCGTTCAAGTAGTATAAAAATATCGATCCCACGAGGACTTAATATCTAATCTATTAATTTTATGAGGTCAAATGATTACTAGTATCTAACAAGTTGTTCGATTGATTTGAAATGGTGACGATTCTAAATTTAAAAACAAGTAAATAAAATTTATTCGAAAGTAGGTTTTAAGAAAATTCAATATTAAAAACTATCTGGGGTTGTGATTTCTTCCAATATCATTTTAAAGATGAAGTGGTTATCTTAAAGTTGGGTAATATATTGATTTATTAACCTGGAACACTAAATTATGTGTAAGCCTCTGTCGATGGTCAGACACAAATACCCAGTTTAACCCAATTGAACCATATGTCTATGTCAACCAAATTATCTGGATTCATTAAGTTTAATTTCCAATTATGGCTACCCCCGCCCGATAGGTATATTCCTATCATGTAAGGAAATCTATTAAAGGGTTATCTATCCTCAAGGAAGATCGTGGGCTATTGAGTCTAAGGCTGAAACCTAAAATCCCTATGTCTAGTTCATTTTAGATTTACCAGATCAATTTTATTAATGGCCAGTTAATGAAAAAGCATTAAGATTAAGACTCAATAAATAAATCTTTATAATACCCAAACTATAATCTAACCCCTTATAAACCGGTGATATTAAAAGTCATCGCAACCCCAGATAACTAATTTAGTTACCACACATAACTAGGGCTAGTAAAAACTTGAAAATAAAAAACATAAAGTAAAAATACGGTAAAGTAAATACTGAAAAGAAAATTACAATAAAATAAAATGCTAAGGTAAAAGGAATTACTTTTACTACTACTAATTTAGATATCTCCCATAAAATAATATATAAACTTGTGATTATTTTACCAACCAGCCATATAGGCGGTAACCTGATTAAGTCAAATTAAGTCCAACCAGCCATAAAGGCGGAACCAAAATTTAATTACCAACCGACCAATCTGACGGTATCCTTTATTAGTCAGGTTTAAACCAGATTAAAATTGAATTACCAACCGACCAAATTGGCGGTATCCTTTTTAAGTCAATATTTTAAATAGTGAATATATTATTTTTAAGGGAGATTAATCTAAATAGTAACAGTAAAAGAATTACATTTCACCCTAGCTGGGGAAATTACCTCCTCATGGTAAATAGTAAAAACTGTAAAAAGTAAAAATTAAATTACTATTATTACAAAACGTAATTAAAATTATTACAAAACTAAAAACTAAAAATTAAAAGAAAGTAGAGAGATAAACTCTCTCTTTACATCAAAGAGATGAGAGAGAGTGGTGCAACTAAAACTGAAATCTCGAGCTCAATTTATATACGCGGATAAGCTCTGGGCGTCGTGACGCTGATGGTCTTGGCGTCGCTACGCCAGATTCTGTCGACGTGGCACGCTCTGGTTCGTCTGTTTGCAGATTCTGGATAAGATGATAAGGTGACACGTGGCAGAGTGGTTGGGCTTCAATTATTGTGACACGTGGCGGCTTCTGATTGGTCGATGAGATTCTTATCCGCCACGTGTCAGATAAGGATTAGATACTCATTGATTGATGCTGATGTGGCAATGACGTGGCGGTGACGTGGCGACACGTGGGAAAGAGACTGTCGGCACCGTAGGATTGCAACACGTGACACTTCCTGATTCGCTGATGATGACGTGGCGGTGAGGTGGCAGTTTGACTTGCTCAACCTGGTGATGTGGCTGATGATGTGGCTGATGATGTGGCAATGACGTGGAGTGACACGTGGAACACGTGGCGATGATGACTGTCGGCACCGTAGGATGCTGACACGTGGCACGACGCATGTTAGCAGATCGGCTGTGATAATGACACGTGGCACGACGCACGTTAGCAAATTCAAACTTTTCTCAGATTCTGATTTGTGGACCCGGCGCACGTTAGCACTGTTCGGCGCACGTTATGCGTCGCGACGCTGAAGGTCTTGGCGTCGCGACACGAGAATTTACCCAAACCTAACATTTTGCTAGTCCTCGAGCAAAACATAAAGTAAAATAACATAAATAAATTAACTAAGCCACTTTCGTAGGGATCACGGTTGCATTTAGTGTATGCAACAAGCCTTTAAACCCCTAGGTGTCCCTAGTGGACGAGTTGTAGTCTCGTGAGGGTTTACAGCAATGATACCCCCAAACATTTTACAAAAGTAAAAAGGTATTAAAACTAATGCACACAAAAGCAAAAAGACAAGCGAAAATAGAATAAAGAAGTTAGTAACTAATCAGGTGAAACTTCTACTCCAAGTTACTAGTTGTTTTGTTTCATTCTAAATTACCAAATAAGTAAATTCTCCGATCATTTTTACCATTCTTCATATACACAGCCAACATAATATTAAACAACTCATTTTTGCCCACAGCAGTCATAAGTGCAGTTGATAAGAGAGTAATATTTTTGTCCTAAAGTTCTATCAGAATTCACACCTTTTTGTAGCAATGGAATAATTTTTTCTCATTTTTCTGATTTTTTCTTTGATTTTTCTTTTCTATTTTTTATTTATATACAATACCTTCCATCTATGTAGTGAGTGTTGGGTCGGTGACTCCCAAACCAATTGGCTTTAGGGCACCAGGTGTTAAGACACCCCTACAGACTTAATTACTAAGACTTCAGATATATATATATATTTTTGCAGCATCTTTGATCCATGTAACGAGCTTTGGGCCAGTGACTCCCAAACTAGTTGGTTTTAGGGGACTAGGTGTTAAAACACCCTTACAGACTTAATAACTTGGATCTTGGATTTTTTTTTTTACTCCACTGCTTTTTGAGATGCTTCCTCCAATTAAACTAGAGCACTGAATATTACAAACTTTTCAATTATAGCTCATGTCTGTATGTTACTATATATGTTGATAATACCTGCCAACTGAGCATATGAAGATCCATTTTAGTCCGTTTTAATGAGAATTCACAAATTAAATAATTTAAAAGGAAATAAACAAAAATTAACTTGTTTCGAAAATAGGCTTGTGATACGTCTCAGGAGTGGAAACTCCTTACTCGGCTATCTTTTACCAATTTCACCCTTTTAGTCAAAATAAAAACACAAAAACGCAAAATATTTTTGTAATTTTTGAAAAATTTTCAAATTTTTTTTTTTTGTATTTTTCGAAAAATTTTGGACTAAAAATAAAAACAACACACAAACTAAAAACAAGATACTGATCAACTAATTTCCTCCCCCAAACCTAAATGAGACATTGTCCCCAATGTCTTAAACAGTAAAATGAGAGTTAAGAAGGTCGTACCTGGTTAGCTGAAAATCTACAGGAAATTAAAGGTTAAGATCCAGATTAATCCGACGCCTCTTACCACGATCGTCCTCAGACCAATTTATCTTTGAAATGATAGGATCAACTTGTGGTTCATAGGCTATGAGTTGGTCTATTAGATCCGGAGCAGTTCTGGCAGTGAAGAGGAGTTCTTTTAAAGGTTTTGACATGAACCCATTTCTCCGGGCATCATCAAGAAACACACAAAGAAAATCATAAAATCCATCAACGTTAAACAGTCCAATTGGTTTCTGGTGTATGTTCAAGTTCGCCCAAGATAGCACTATAAAAATTTCCTCCAATGTACCCAAGCCACCTGGCAAAGCAATAAAAGCATCAGCACGGTTAATCATTTCTACTAGTCATTCAGACATACCTGGCATGATCAGTTCATCTCCATTTGATGATCCAATAAGATTTGCTTCTGCCAAGGGTTTTGGGATGATTCCCAAAATGTGACTGTCTCCTTCCTGTACAGCCTTTGAAACAATCCCCATAAGTCCAAGATTTCCTCTGCCATATATTAAGTGCATATTCCTTGCAGCTAAGACTCGACCCAATTTTTGTGCTGCTTCTACGTATTGTGGCTTAACACCAACACTACTACTACAAAACACACAAATGTTTTCAACTCGTCTTCTTGAAGTGGCTTCCATTTTTTTATGTATTTCTTTCTCAAATCCAGATGCATTCCAAAGTGCAATGACGAGCTGAATTTATAGTACCTGAAAAGGGTGAGTAAAAATAGCACAAGTATCTTCCAGAGGACGATTAGTAGCGAATTAATATCGTGATAGTCAAAAAGGTCCGGATCCTGTCGGAGAAAATTAAAAGAAAACAACAAAACAAATCACAATTATTATGAAAAGACAAAGAGATATAATATTTACAAGAAAAGTAACGGCTTGATTGATGTCTATGCGTCAGGGACAAGCTTCCCATCCAATTTTTTATAAATTGGCAAACAAGGTCTTTTTTAGTCAGATTCCTGAGACTTAACATTTGTCTTTCCTTTTGGAATTGTGCATATAACATGCGAATTTCATGATACACACATCCACTGGGATGCGTCTCAAGAGTTTTAGATATGTCATCCAAAGACTCCTTACTCAAGCCATCCCTAATGAAGTTAATCTTATCTTCGCGGTTATCAGACACCATTCCTAAAGAACGACAATGAGTATTACAAAATATGCGAGCACATTTATAACAAACACACATTCTTTTGGCTCTTCTCTTTTTAGCATATGTGCTCTTTCCTAAGCCAGACAGATGTGAATTAAAAGAGTCAGAAGACTAACCTGCCAATCGGACCCGTGCTTCAATTAACCAACGAATGTCAGTAGGAATACCTTTGATCATCAGTAATCTCATCCGTTCTAAGCGATTTTTGAGGGAGAGAAGGAAATTGCTTATGAAGATTGGCGAGAGCTTCTTCCATCTTGAAATGACTAAACCTGCAAAAATTATACACACAAAAATAAATCACACCAAATCACATTATAAACAAAAATTGCATGGGTTGCCTCCCTGCTAGCGCTAAGTTTAAAGTCGTCAGCCAGACTTGACTTCTCGAACGTTAAGCTGGATCTGAAAGTGTAACACTTTCTTTTTGTCGCTCAAATGATTCTCCCCAGTAGTGCTTGACACACTTGTTTTTAACCTTGAAAGTTTTGTTAGCGTCGGGATCATTTATCTCAACGGCTCTTTTTGGTAAAACTTTGGTGATCACAAATGGACCTGACCACCGTGATTTTGGCTTCCATGGGAAGAATTTCACCCTTGATTTGTTTAATAGTACCTTCTGCCCTGGTTCCAGTTGTATGCGTACTAACTTCTCATCATGTCTTTTCTTGCCCTTTTCTTTGTATAGTTTGGCATCCTCAAAAGGCTGATTGTGAAATTCCTCCAATTCGTTGAGCTGGTGGAACTTTTTCTCTTATATTGCTTGTAGTGTAAGAATTGGCTTCTTCAGTACAAAAGACGCTTTATCTTTAGGCTCTACAGGCAATTGACATGTTTTAAGTTTGTTAGTAGAACTTTGCATTGCATTGGAGTTCTGAATGGTACTGTGTATCACATCGAGTTTGAAACATTCCTCCTTCTTTTCATCATCTGGGAAATTCATGGCCTTGAAAACATTAAATGTTACTTCTTGGTCCTGTACCCTCATGGTTAGTTCTCCTTTTTGTACATCAATAATGGTTCGACCTGTAGCCAAGAATGGTCTCCCGAGGATGATTGGCACGTCTGCGTCTTCTTCCATATCAAGGACAATAAAATCTGCTGGGAAAATGAATTTGTCAACCTTGACTAGCACATCCTCAACTACGCCTCTTGGAAATACAAGCGTTTTATCAGCAAGTTGTAGTGAGACTGAAGTTGGCATTGTTTCTCCAATCTGTAATTTCCTGAAAATAGAGAAAGGCATCAAGTTAACACTCGCACCTAAATCACACAAAGCCTTACCAAAGTTATGTTCTCCTATGATGCAAGGAACAGTGAAACTGCCAGGATCTTTCAACTTCGGGGGAAGTTTCCTCTGAATTATGGCACTGCATTCTTCTGTTAATGCTACTGTCTCGTAATCTCCCAATCTCTTTTTTCGTGAAAGAATATATTTCATGAATTTTGCATAGGTGGGCATTTGTTCCAATGCTTCTGCAAATGGAATGTTGATATGCAGCTTTTTGAAGATCTCCAGGAACCGAGAAAACTGCTTGTCCAATTTGTTCTTCTGAAGACGTTGAGGAAAATATGGAGGTGGAATGATCTGTTCTTTTTCCTTTGCTTCTTTTTCCTCCATCTGTTGCTTTGTTTCTTTTTGAACTTCCTCAGCAGTTGTTTTAGCACCAACATCTTTGTTGATTTCAGTACCGCTTTTTAACATGATGGCATGACATTGCTCCTTCCCCATGTTCCTTGGATTTGGCTCTATGTTGCTAGGAAAGGTACCTGGCGGTCTGTAACTCTGAGCATTGGCTAGTTGTCCGATTTGATTCTCTAGTGCTTTGATAGAGGCTGAATGGCTTTGATTCAATGCTACTTGATTTTGAAACATAGCATCATATCTTGCTGCTTGAGAGTCGTGTTTTGCTTCTATCTTTTTCAAGTAGGTCAACACTTCTGTTATTCCTGGTTCATTTGCCTGCTCCTGGCTTTTGTTATGTTGCTGGAATTCAGGTGGTGGATAGTTCTGCTGTTGGCCTGAATTGTTGCTCCATGAAAAATTGGGATGATTCCTCCACCCTGGGTTGTAGGTGTTGGAATATGGATTGTTCCCATGTCTGTTGAAATTGTTGACAAAATTCACCGTTTCTTCAAGTTGGTTCGACTCTGGTGCTCCTCCATATGGTGAACTTGTGGATCCAGTGGTAAGAGTCTCCCTAAATTTGCATATCTAATCCAGCTTGGCGTTGACTGTTGTATTGGCTCCACTTTCATAAATTCCTGTAATTCTTTGGATCATGCTTCTTTCTGTTGGCCACAAGGAATTGTTGTTGGCCATTTCTTCGATTAGGTCCCAGGCTTGATCTTCTCTTTTTTCCATTAAAGCTCCTCCAACAGCAGCATCGATTGTGGTTATCATTATTCCATAAAGCCCATTATAGAATGTTTGGACTTGAAGCCATTTTGGAATCTCATGGTGAGGACATTTCCGGAGTAAATTTTTGAATCTTTCCCAAGCTTCGTATGGGGATTCTGAATCTTGTTGTACAAAGGATGTGATGTCATTCCTCAGTTTTCCGGTTCTGGCTGGTGGAAAGTACTTTGCAAGAAATTTGGTGGCTAAAGTGTTCCAAGTTGTGATGGAACCTGCTGGTAGTGAATGTAGCCAAGCTTTAGCTCTGTCCTTCAAGGAGTATGGAAAAAAACGCAGTCTCATTGCTTCTTCAGCTTCTCGGTTGTAATTAAAAGTGCCGCAAACTTCCAGGAAGTTGCTGATATGGGCATTAGGATCTTCAGTTGCATTCCCCCCAAACTGAACTGACTGCTGAATCATCTGGATGCATGTTTTGATGTCACATGCATTTGCTGGTAAGGGAGGAAGTACAATACAAGAAATGAGTCTGTCAACCACCGGAATGGTTCTGTCTCGAATGGGAATTGGTGGTGAAACGTTCAAAGGTTCAGGTTCCATGTTGACTAAAGCTTCTTGGCCTTCTCGCCTTTCCCTTCTCAACTGTCTGATGGTTATTTCAATTTCTGGGTCAAGCGGTCGAATTTCAAAGCTTCTGGTTTGTCTCATGTAGTTTCTGAGAACCTGAAACACAAGAAAACAACAACAATAAGTAAAAAGAAATTAAATACAAGTAACCTATCTAACCTTAAAACTAATAGTGAAAGATAAATAAGTCCCCGGCAACGGTGCCAAAAACTTGACCGGCGTAAACACACACGTATAACACAAGCGTACGTATCGTTCAAGTAGTATAAAAATATCAATCCCACGAGGACTTAATAGCTAATCTATTAATTTTATGAGGTCAAATGATTACTAGTATCTAACAGGTTGTTTGATTGATTTGAAATGGTGACGATTCTAAATTTAAAAACAAGTAAATAAAATTTTTTCGAAAGTAAGTTTTAAGAAAATTCAATATTAAAAACTATCTAGGGTTGTGATTTCTTCCAATATCATTTTAAAGATGATTGGTTATCTTAAAATTGGGTAATATATTGATTTATTAACCTGGAACACTAAATTATGTGTAAGCCTCTGTCGATGGTCAGACACAAACCCAGTTTAACCCAATTGAACCATATGTCTATGTCAACCAAATTATCTGGATTCATTAAGTTTAAGTTCCAATTATGGCTACCCCCGCCCGATAGGTATATTCCTATCCTGTAAGGAAATCTATTAAAGGGTTATCTATCCTCAAGGAAGATCGTGGGCTATTGAGTCTAAGGCTAAAACCTAAAATCCCTATGTCTATTCATTTTAGATTTACCAGATCAATTTTATTAATGGACAGTTAATGAAAAAGCATTAAGATTAAGACTCAATAAATAAATCTTTATAATACCCAAACTATAATCTAACCCCTTATAAACCGGTGATATTAAAAGTCATCACAACCCCAGATAACTAATTTAGTTACCACACATAACTAGGGCTAGTAAAAACTTAAAAATAAAAGACATAAAGTAAAAATGCGTTAAAGTAAATACTGAAAAGAAAATTACAATAAAATAAAATGCTAAGGTAAAAGGAATTACTTTTACTACTACTAATTTAGATATCTCCCATAAAATAATATATAAACTTGTGATTATTTTACCAACCAGCCATATAGGCGGTAACCTGATTAAGTCAAATTAAGTCCAACCAGCCATAAAGGCGGAACCAAAATTTAATTACCAACGACCAATCTGGCGGTATCCTTTATTAGTCAGGTTTAAACCAGATTAAAATTGAATTACCAACCGACCAATCTGGCGGTATCCTTTTTAAGTCAATATTTTAAATAGTGAATATATTATTTTTAAGGGAGATTAATCTAAATAGTAACAGTAAAAGAATTACCTTTCACCCTAGCTGGGGAAGTTACCTCCTCATGGTAAATAGTAAAAACTGTAAAAAGTAAAAATTAAATTACTATTATTACAAAACGTAATTAAAATTAATTACAAAACTAAAAACTAAAAATTAAAAGAAAGTAGAGAGCGAAACTCTCTCTTTACATCAAAGAGATGAGAGAGAGTGGTGCAACTAAACCTGAAATCTCTAGCTCAATTTATAGGCACGGATAGGCTCTGGGCGTCGCGACGCTGATGGTCTTGGCGTCGCTACGCCAGATTCTGTCGGCGTGGCACGCTCTGGTTCGTCTGTTTGCAGATTCTGGATAAGATGATATGGTGACACGTGGCAGAGTGGTTGGGCTTCAATTATTGTGACACGTGGCAGCTTCTGATTGGTCGATGAGATTCTTATCCGCCATTTGTCAAATAAGGATTAGATACTCAATGATTGATGCTGACGTGGCGGTGACGTGGTGACACGTGGGAAAGAGACTGTCGGCACCGTAGGATTGCAACACGCGGCACTTCCTGATTCGCTGATGATGACGTGGCGGTGAGGTGGCAGTTTGACTTGGTCAACCTGGTGATGTGGCTGATGACGCAGCAATGAAGTGGAGTGACACGTGGCACACATGGCAATGATGACTGTCGGCACCGTAGGATGCTGACACGTGGCACGGCGCATGTTAGCAGATCGGCTGTGATAGTGACACGTGGCACGGCGCACGTTAGCAAAGTCAAACTTTTCTCAGATTCTGATTTGTGGACCGGCGCACGTTAGCACTGTTCGGCGCACGTTATCCGTCGCGACGCTGAAGGTCTTGGTCGCGACACGGGAATTTACCAAAATGCCCTTTTCGTCTAATTTTCACTGTTTTGGCCCAAATCACCTCCAGAATGTCCTGAAACTTTATTTATCTACAAAATAACACAAAACACATCAAAATATTCATAATACTCAAGAAACTATACACAATATAAGGTTAAATGAGTGGGAAATAGTGATAGATTTACCACTCATCAACTGGGACATGAATCTCAGGATTGTCCTGGGATCCGAGAAGTTGCTCTACACTATAGAGAGACCTCTTGGGCCTAAGCCTAGATCTGATCAGATAATTGAGCTAGAGCTTTGGAAGACTCATAGCGATGACAACTTCACTGCTCAATCTATAATTCTTGATGCTATGACTCAACAATTATGTCGTCAGAACAAGGGATTGGATCTCTATCAGATGATGGCAAAGTTGCATGATCTTCATCGATCTAATCTTAGATCGTAGAGATATGAGTTGTAGAAGAAGCTCTTTCGCGCTCGCATGTCAGAGGGTACATCTGTCGAGCACCATGTGTCAGATGATTGCTGACATTGAACAGTTGGGACGGCTGGGCATAGTCTTCGAGGCTGAGACTTCTATAGATTTATTCTTACAGTCTCTCCCCGACAACTGGAGTGGGTTCATCATGAACTACAATATGATGAACCAAGTCCAAACTCTTGGAGAGTTGATGTCAATACTGCGCAGAGCGGAAAAAGAGCTCCTAAAGGTCAAGAAGCGCGAGGCGAACTTCGCTTCAACATCTCCATCTTCGAGGGCTTGGCCTAAGGCGACTGGTGGTGTAAAGAAGAAGAAGAAGAAGAAAGGCAATGCCAAATCGTCAAAACCTTCTGGGAAGGGCAATGACAAATCCCAAGATGTATATCTGCAGTGCGGGAAGTGGGGTCACTGGAAGTGTGACTACCGCGAGTACAAGGCACACATGAAGGAAATCAAAGCGGGCAAGGCACCGGCTTCAGGTATGTTTGTTATAGAAATAAACATGTCTACTACTAGTTTTAAAAATTGGATTTTTGATTCTGGTTGTGGTACTCATATATGTACTGATGTGCAGGATCTGCAGATTAGTAGGAGATTGTCCTCAGGAGAGATTGACCTTCGCGTTGGAAATGGGACACGAGTCGCCGTTTTGGCCGTTGGCACTTATGTTTTGGAATTGCCCTCGGGGCATGTACTTAAACTTACAGACTGTTATTATGTACCTAGTTTGACTAGGAATATTATTTCTATATCTATGTTAGCCCAATGTGGGTATACTTTTGTATCTAGAAACACTGGGTGTTTTATGTATAAAAATGATATGGAGATTTGCACTGCTGATGTAAATAATGGTCTTTATATTTTGAATATAAATCATTCTCAAACATATAATGTAACAAACAAAAGGCTTAAAGTAAGTAACAAAGATGAAACTTATATGTGGCATTGTCGTCTGGGACACATTAACAAGACACGTATATTCACACTTTCGAAGAGTGTGTACTTGGACGGATTTGATCCAAATTCATATGACGTCTGCGAATCTTGTTTATTAGGCAAAATGCCTAAATCACCTTTTAGCGGTAAAGGTGCACATGCCACCGAACTGTTGGCCCTCGTTCATAGTGACGTTTGTGGGCCCATGTCTAGCCAGGCTAGAGATGGATATGAATACTTCGTAACCTTTACGGATGATGCATCGCGTTATGGTTATGTGTATCTTATGAGACACAAGTCGGAAACCTTTGAGAAATTCAAAGAGTTTCGACACGAAGTAGAAAAACAGACCGGCAAAAGTATTAAGAGATTACGGTCGGACCGTGGTGGCGAATATTTAAGCAATGAGTTTCTTGATTACTTGAAAGAATATGGTATTCTTTCACAGTGGACTCCTCCCGGAATACCGCAATTAAACGGTGTGTCCGAACGGAGAAACCGAACTTTTTTGGACATGGTAAGGTCTATGATGAGTCGAACAGAGCTACCTATTTCCTTCTGGGGATATGCATTGAACAATGCAATACTTATTTTGAATAAGGTTCCGTCAAAGTCTGTTCAACAGACTCCGTATGAAATATGAACAAGAAAGAAACAGGGTTTCTCATTCCTGAAGATTTGGGGTTGCTGGGCATGCGTCAAACATTTGGAAGGTACCAAACTAGAACCCAAATCAGATAAATGCCTATTTTCAGGATATCATAGGGAAACCAAAGGATATTACTTCTATCACCCATAAGAGAACAAAATATTTGTTGCTCTACATGCGATTTTCCTTGAGAATGAATTCCTAAATGCAATGATAAGTGGCAGGAAAGTAGAACTCGATGAAAATTGGAGTGATACTATTCCTGGCACAGAATCCTTAACGGAACATGAACAGTTCATCAGGGATGAAACTGTACCACAATCTTCGAATACACAAGAACCTCTTAGGTTGGAAAGAGTCAGAAAACAACATGAGAGGTATGGGTTTATGATCTCACCTCATGTAGATATCAATCTTATTGAGGATAACGAGCCGGCTACGTATGAGGAAGCGATACAAGATATCGACTCCACTTTATGGCAAGAGGCCATGAAGTTCGAAATGGATTTCATGTACACCAACCAAGTTTGGACACTGGTTGGTGCACCAGAAGGTGTAAAGCCTATTGGTTGCAAATGAGTCTTCAAGAAGAAGAGATTCAACATGGATCAGTCCAAGAGGGGACTGTTGCCAGTGTCACATGGCGTCACTCTATCTAAGGACATGTGTTATAAAACTCAAGATGAGAGAGACAACATGAGTCGGATACTGTTCGCCTCGGCAGTCGGATCGATCATGTATGCCATGATATGTATATGACCTGATGTCTCGTATGCTTTGAGCATGTGTAGTCGCTATCAGGCCGATCCAGGTGATGGTCACTGGATGGCGGTTAAGAATATCCTTAAGTACCTAAGACGAACTAAGGATGCTTTCTTAATCTATGGAGATGAGAACTTGAGGTAACTGGGTATACCGATGCAAGTTTCGAAACCGATAAAGAAGACTGTAAGTCACAATCTAGGTACATATTTTGTTTGAACAACGGAGCAGTAAGCTGGAAATCTTCCAAGAAAGAGACTGTTGCCGATTCAACAACAGAAGCAGAGTATATTACTGCAGCTGAAGCAGTAACAGAGGTAGTTTGGATCCGTAAATTCCTAATTGGATTAGGAGTAGTTCCATAACCAGCTGAGCCCGTTCCATTGTATTGTGACAATAATTGGGCTATAGCGCAGGCTAAGGAACCAAGGTATCATCAACGATCCAAGCATGTTCTTCAACGTTTCCATCTGATTCATGAGATCATACATCGTGGCGATGTGAAGATCGAGAAGGTTGCATCAGAGGACAACATAGCATATCCGATGACGAAAGATATTCCTCAGCAAAAGTTTGAGCGACATGTACATAGTTCAGATGTTAGATGCTTGAGTGACTGGCTATAGGCCAAGTGGGAGATTGTTGGACAATTATGACCATAGCGTCACTATTTGTAAAAGACATTGTGGTTTTTGTACAAATTAACTATGTGACAATGGAAATTGCATTTTATCATTTTGTAATTTGATTACATAAATATATAAATGATAAAAGTCCTTATGATTAGTTCCGGATTATAAGATATGAGAAAATATCAATCCATATAGGTTTAATCATTAAATATCCATAGTCGTAGTATTATCGAGACTGGACATCGATAATACGGAATAGACTAGTATTACACTTGTGCGTGTTATGGAAGCGTAAAAGCATAGTTCTCATATATTTAAGTATTGGATACTTATGCAAGTGTGATAGGAGGTTGTGTTTATTGATGGTACGGAAACAGCTTCACTCTGGATAGACCCCTCGGAGTCCCATTGCTAGTATGACTATGTGTCTATGGGAATCCGAATCAGGGTAGGTGTATTTGGTCTTAACATGAGACTTGCATCGCTAGTACTTGCGACAATCAATACGCTTTGGTTTTGGTCATCCGGGACTTTAACAAATTATGTGTACGCCTCTTCTGGGTTTATTGAGAATCGTAGGGTATTGGGTGTGATGTCAAGATGGAAGTATCACTTCAGTCATATGGAGATGATGATCACGCAGGGATACATAACTGGTACTCTAATGTGTTACAACCATCGAGATAATATGACAAGGTCATGATTATCCGATTAAAGAGACTAGTTGATTGTGATCCGATATATGCTTCGTACGGGGCATAAACTATTCAAGTGTTAGTGATTCTAGGTCTCCAAGATCGAATTAAACAAGCATGAACATGTGTGAATACAACGACGGAAGTTGCGGAATACTCACATCGATCGGTTGACCGACGCGGAGGCAACAAAAACGAACTTACTGCCTCACTTCACTGTTCGGCAGTGAGCAGCCCAGCTCACTGGTTTGGTGCCATTTGAGGATCATCTTCGAGCTCCAAGCTTCATCGAATGGTTCCCGGCTTATGGGTGAACTTCCTTATCAACTTCGTATGTCTCTCGGAGTGCTAGCTCTCTTGATTTTGCCACAAAATTAAGCACTTGTGCTTCCCTTTTTCCTTCAAACTTTCGGCAGTTCACTGCCTCACAAGAAGAAGAAAATGGCGTGAGAGAGGGATGAAGAAGAAAGAGAGAAAATGTTGTAATGGCAATTGATTTCCAAAATCAAGAAACATGTACCAAATATTATAATAATAATATATGTCATTCAAGCTTTCAAAAGCTTTCCATCAAGTCACATCTTTCAATCAAGTTGTCAAGTCACATCACTCAAGGTGACAAGTGATTTAACGCTTGATGCGACTAGCGATTTGACGCTTAATTTGACGTGCCGCACTCGAATTCAAAATGTGAATGCGCTCGCAAATAATCTCGGGCTCGGGTTCGCTAATTCCAAATTAACGAATTTTCCGTTGCATCGTAATTAAATGATTACGCCTAGTGAAGTCACTATTCACGTCGCTAACGAATTAATTCTAAATTAATTTGTTCGCCCAAATTAAAATCTAATTTTAATTCTGCGTCGAAATCCAATTTCGTTTAATATATCGAATATATTAATTTCTCGATTAATTCCAAATTAATCGTTATCTCTCTTTAATTGATATTTTATCCCAGATAAAATATCTCCGCAATTAATCCCAGATTAATTTTCTCTCTCATCTAATTAATGTCAGATTAATTAAAAGTGTGAGTCATACGTCATCGATGAATCTTTGGGAAGCGACCCATGAGATCCCCGGATATGTTGGCAGTAAATTCGGTCGTCGGACTATCCGAACACGTAAGTACCTCGTACTACGTTTATACCGATTTACAAGACAAGGTTGGCCTCTAGCAAAGCGCCATGCCTCCCCAATTCTCCGGAAATATCCTTACAGGAATAAAGGATCTATATCAGGCGTAGTATACGTAGTATTGCGTATTTCTGTCCAGTATCGGATGATCACATGCGAGGCCTAGGGCTGGTACAGTGTCTGCCCCGTACGAAGCATATATCGGATTACGAGCAACTAGTCTCTTTAAAATCAGATAATCCTGACCAAGTCATATTATCCCGACGGTTGCAACCTTATATAGAGAACCAGTTCTGTATCCCTGCGCGATCATCAACTCCATATGACTGGAGTGACACTTCCGTCTTAACATCACACCCAACACACTACGATTCTCTATATACCCAGAATTGGCGTACACAGAAACCGGTTAAAGCCCTGGACGACCTCAACCAAAGTATATTGATTGTCGTATGCATTAGCGGTGCAAGTCTCAGGTTAAGACCAAATACACCTACCCTGATTTCGGACTTCCATAGACACATAGTCATACTTCCAATGGAATTCCGATGGGGTCTTATCCAGAGCGAAGCTGTTTCCCGTACCATCTGTAAAACACAACCTCCTATTACAGTTGCATGAGTATCTAATACCCAAATATACGAGAACTATGCCGTTGTGCCCTCACAACGCGCACAAGTGTAATACTAGTCTTTTACGTATTTATCGATGTCCAATCTCGATAATACTCTGACTATGGATATTTAATGATTTATCCTTCGTGGATTGATACTGTCTCATATCATTCTCAATCCAGGAACAAATCACAGGGACCTCCTATCATTTATATATCTAGGTGATCTAATCACAAATGATAAGAGTGCAATTTCCTTTGTCACATAGTTAATTTGTACAACAACACCGTGATCTATACAAATAGTGACGCTATGGGTCATAATTGTCCAACATCCGGCCCCAGGCCTTGCATGTGACATCCGATACTAGATCGCAATACGCAATACTACGTATACTACGCCTGACATAGATTATATATTCCTTTAAGAATATTTCTGGAGAATTGGGTAGGCACGGTGCTTTGCTATAAGCCAACCATGTCTCGTAAATCGGTAAAAATGTGGTACGAGGTACGGACGTGTTTGGATAGTCCGACGACCGAATTTACTGCCAACATATCCAGGGATCTCATGGGTCGCTTCCCGAAGATTCACCGATGACGTATTTTCGAACATAATTAATCTAGGATTAATTGCGGAGAGATTTTACCTAGGATAAAATACTATTAGAGGAGAGAGAACGATTAATTTGGAATTAATCGATAAAATAATATATTCGATATATTAAATGAAATTAGATTTCATATCGAAATTAAAATTGGATTTTAATTCGGGCGAACGAATTAATTTAGAATTAATTCACGAGCGACGTGAATAGTAATTTTACTAAGCGTAATTATTTTATTAAATTTGATTTAATTACGTCGGAACGGAAAATTCATTAATTCGGAATTAACGAACCCGAGCTCTGGAGTGTTTGCGGGCCCACTCGGATTTTGAATTCAAGTAGGGCCCACAAGTCACATCACAAGTCACATCATTAGTCATTTACTTAAATTTATTTGATGGAAGTTAGTAGAGATTTTTTATGATAACTTGTTATACACATTTTGTAAAGGTGATAGACTTTTACCAACTTTGGATTTTGGTATATGTCTTTTGATTTTTGGAAAATCAAAACAAGTCAACACTTTACAAAATTGAAACACTTCTCTCTCTCCCACTTTGCCAAAAAGCCGAGAGTCATCTTCTCCAACAAGAAGAATTGTTGCGATTTTTCTTCTTGCTAGCACATCAAATAATCATATCAAGATGATAGGGAAACCATTCCCAAGACCTTGGAATCCATCTCAAAGCTTGGAGCTTGGACATCAACTTCAAAGGAAGCTTGGAGCATTTCAAATAGAGCAAAGTTTTTGTTCTACACATATCCTACATCCGATCAAAATGAGTATATTTCCGTTATTCTCCTTTACGTATTCACATTATTTTATGCTTGGATTGATCTTGGGATGACCTTAGAAACCCAACACCTTTGACCATATGGGTAGACACTTTCCGTACCCTAGGTCAATATGTGGGGATACAGTGAGGCGAGGGACCGTATCATATGTAAATCGCATACAGAATGGATATATATATCTTTCATTTTCATTTGGGGGACCTTGGCATGTTGCTATATGTCAACCTTGGTCATTAAAATCGAACGACCATCTGATCGGAGGATAATTTATGTTCGATTACATTATCAAGATTCATTTCATGTCCAACTTGAGGGGAACCCAAAAGGTCACACACAACAAAGTCGAAATCAATGGTTAACAGTGCACAGTACATATTTAACAGCATATATGATTGCTATAGGAATTGTTCATAAATGGTTCAATGTGTTTAATTATTAAACAGATCATTTATGAGGTTCCATAGTGGCTTAGGGATTGCTGAATGACGATTGGGGCACTTTGGGAATTGGAATAAAAAAATATATACTATTCTAGTGAAAAGTAATGCGTGAATAGTACCACGTGAATAGTAAAAAAATTTTAATTTAATTTTGTTATTTGTTTTGAATTCCAATTCGGCCCAAACTCTTATTAGGGTTTTATAATCTCATTAAACCACTAAATTAAGATCCAATGGCTAAGATTAAATTGGCTTTTATCCCACATCAGATTCTTAATTAATTTTGTTGTCTTTGGAGCACTATATAAACCCAAAGAATTCTTCACAAATTTTTGCACAAAACCTTTCAAATCTTGGGTTTATATAAGTAAGAAACTCTAAAGTTTTAAGAGTAAGCCACTGATTTTGAGGATCCTTAAGTCTAATTGACTAGAGGAACCTCGAGTTAACAGTTTTGAGGTATTTTCCTAGGCTAGCACCAATGGCAAAATACCTATGCACTCAAGGCGTAGTCTTGCCGTTGAGTTTTGGCTTTGTTGTGTGCATCTTTGGAGGCCACACACTTGGGTAGTTCTTTGGAACTTGGAAGAGCTTGCTGAGTTCGAGAAAAGCTTGTAGATTGGAGGGAGGACTGGAAGAGTCTACGGTTCAAGTAAGTCTTTTTCTTTCTTTATTTTAATTAGAGTTCTTATGATAGTTAGCATGTTTAGGTTTATGTTCTTTGCATGTTTTATGAGTTTTATGCTTAGAATATATAGTAACATGCCTAGGCTTGTAGAATAATAAAACAAATGGGTCTTGGACAAAGGGAAAACGGGATAATAATTTCAATTTTCCGTTGCGCACTCGCGGCCGCTTCCCAACAGTGGTATCAATGCGCTGTTTTTGTTTTGATTAGTTCTCACTTATTTGAACTCGAAATTGGGTGTTTAAAATCTCGTTGGAAAGCGAACACCCTAAACTTAAATTTAGGCACAATTTTTGCATGATTTGGTTAAGATTTGAATTGTGAAATTGCATTTAAAGTCACGCGTCTACAGAAAAACGTGAATAGTAAATTTATTTGAATAAAATAAAATGCAATATCATAATTAAATATTAATCAAAGTTATTTGATGCCTAAAATAATTCAAACATATTAAAACTCATATGCTTGATGATTTTATATATGATTAGAATTGGCATGATTTTTTTAGGGTGCAAGCATCTAGAGACTTTCTAAGAAATAGAGAGTGTATTGCTTATCCCTTAGCTAAGTAATTATTCCGTGATGAACTTAGAGATTTATTACCTTTAAGGCTAATAAATATAAATAACTTGTTTATAATAAAAGACATTATAAAAGATACAATGGGGTGGGACCAAGGCGTTAATAAAACTTTCCAAACTAAAGTTAATTTAACCAAAGGTATTATTAGAGTTAGATAATGATTTAGTGTCTTCCTTCACTCACTACCTTTTTATAGCCAAAAGGAAAAGATGTGAAGACATCTAGATAATATTTTACTCAAAGCTTACCTTAAAGCATATTTAAAGTGTTGGACTAATTTAGAGGATCTATTGTTTATTCCTGTCACCAAGGCGATAAGAGCCTAGGAGGTAAGGGTATTTAAGAGAGTTCGCTCCACCCTCCCTATGGGGAATTTTCAATGGAGGAATCAATTTGACAGTTATTCACTTAAACTTGCTAAAATCCTCAATAATAATTTAAGTCTAAAATTTGCCTCCCATTGTAAAGTACAGACCCAAATGGCTTAAACCGTATTGACAGGACTAGGCTTTACCAGACTGACCAATACCAATTTGTCCCTAAATCGTACTATTGACAATGGTTTGACTTTTCTGAGTCATAAGACGCAGCGACCCTTAGGCGTGGTCTTATAACTTAGTGGCAAAGATTGGGTGTCCACAAGGACTAGCATAAGATATGGCTTGTTTGATTGCCCAACCCAATGATCAAGGAATTGTGATTTATATCATAAATTGGTTGGGAACCTACCTAATTATCATATTTTATAACGACCGGCCCTAGTCGGAGTTATGAAATCATGATAATGGGATCCTTGCCCATAAGAAATCCATCATATTAAGGTTGATGCGATAAATAATATGATCAAAACTAATATGACCTTATGGTTTCAGACTAAATTCTACATGAATTAGAAACTTGTTCTTAATATCTCAAAGATCACAAAGAACATATTTCAAGATCCATCATATGTTAGGGTTGGTGCTCTGAGTGCCAATCTGAATCGTATTTATGTCCGATTCATAAATATGAGCGATTCAATTTTCCATAATATTACAAATTTTAGTGGTAGCACCCTTGTCTTTTATTCGCTTATTGGATCTAATTGCGATTAGATATCTGATTACGATTAGATCGAAACTAAATCTTGTTCAGTGATATGTGTATATTAGACAAAAACCCTAGGATTTACAGTATAGTTCGCAGTTACAATGTAGTTTGTAATTGACATTGGGAAGCGTACTATTAGTTGTATATCCTTAAATAAAGTTCCTGGTCAAGATTTACTAACACAGGTCGGTTAGTAAAATCCACTGAGACTAGTACATGTCGTATATCGTGACTTGGTCTGATGGTTTATCCTAGTGAACCATGAGTCTCGGGAGACTCGTATAGACATGTAGGTGTTTATTTGATAAGACACTGAGCGACTCACTAAAGGTTTCCTAATAGATGGTACACCAACGTCAATAGAAACCTTCTCGAGTTGAGCGAGCATAGTGGTCATTCGACTTGAGATACCACTGTGGATATATAAGTTATCCTCCACACTTTGATGGCAATCACATCAATGATATAGTCATGATTAGACCTCCGCCTGTTCATTGGGTATGGACTGATGCTCATGATATCCTGTGCTTATCAAGATAGGATCTGTCAGTCCTGTGTAAAGGGCATAGTGTGGGAACACAGGATCTGGGGCGACGCATGCTGTCCCGGGCTCGCGGCCCGGTCGGGAGTACGGAGTAGCCACGGGGGGCTAAACTGGAGAATAATGGAGTCGCCACCCGGTGTGAACCGGGAAAATGAGATTTAAGGCCGCACTCACCCCTCGCAAGGGAAGACCTCAAACCGTTGGGTTCAGAATGGTCTCTTACTTATGTCACTTGTAATGAAAGGATTTACGTAATAATTTAATCAGGCCTAAGTAACACTTATTTCCAAGAATATCATGCTTCTAAATCCACATGCATGAAATTAATCATCACAACATACAACATCACATGGCAATCTCATGAACATATTCCAATCATATGATATGGAAAACTAAGAACAACCTAATCATGCTTGGGTACTATCTCATGAATACATCGAATGGATAAATGCAGGAATACAAATAATATGATTGACTACATAATGCAAGAGAGATCACCCAAGAGGCAATTATGCATGAAATATGATGAGACAGACTCAGTTCAGTGTGCGCGCATTCGTGTAGCGTTCGTAAACGCGTTCGAACGGTAAACAGAAGGTTCGCGTTCGTGTAGCGTTTGATAACGCGTTCGAACGGGACCAGACCTGATGATACAAAATACATGCGCGTTCGAGTAGCGTTTGATAACGCGTTCGAACGGTAAACAGAAGGTTCGCGTTCGAGTTGCGTTCGATAACGTGTTCGAACGGGAACTGGCAGATTGCATACATTTATATGGTTTTAGATACCGCATTCAAACAGGATCACAACAACGACATATCTAATCACATGGATATCTAAATCATGCATAAAGATTAACATACTAAGGACTAAATCATGCTTAAGAATAAATAACGCACTAGGCCTAATCAGGCTAAATAAATAAATAACGTACTAACTACATCATGCTCAAATACAAGTTTGGACGAAACGGAATATATGTATCTCTCAAGTGGTACGTGGAGTTGTATCCCGAGTGCAGACCGTACTACCGTCCATTCGGATTCGGCTACGGAATTTACGTCTAGGTTTCCATCCGATATACCACAAAAGAGAACATGCATTCCGTTTATCCGGAATTCACATCATGCCTCAACAAAACGACTCTCATGCAATAAAAAATATATTATAATAAGTAAAAGACAAATGAAAGATAATAAATATAAGGTGCCCTCAGATCTAACCTTTTATGTCGTCTCTCGGTAGTACGGTGTACGGTCGTCGGAAGGGTGGATGCTCCGCAACTCATCCGGTTCACTGGTTCACTGCTCTCGTTCGTTGTCTTACTGTTTTGGGTCGTCGTTCTCCGTCTTTTGCTGCTGCTTTGACTCTGATTCGCTGCCGCTTTGCTGGTGTATCTTAGTTACTGTTTTTGGGGTGTTTTGGCTACTGTTTTGGGTGTGATTTTCGGGTGGTGTTATGGTGTGGTTCGGGGGCTGTTTTATGTGTGTGTTTAGGGCTGCTGTATGCGTGTTTTAGGGCTATTGTATGAGCTATTTTTCGGTGATACAAGGTTGCTAAATGGAGGTCTGGTTTTCGGTGTTTAGGGAAAGGGGATGAAGGGAATTTTTGTGTATCTTAGTTACTGTTTTTGGGGTGTTTTGGCTATTGTTTTGGGTGTGATTTTCGGGTGGTGTTATGGTGTGGTTCGGGGGTTGTTTTCTGTGTGTGTTTAGGGCTGCTTTATGCGTGTTTTAGGGCTATTGTATGGGCTATTTTTCGGTGATACAAGGTTGCTAAATGGAGGTCTGGTTTTCGGTGTTTAGGGAAATGGGATGAAGAGAATTTTTGTGTTATTTCTTTTGTGTCTTGTGATTTGTGTGAGTTGTGTGTATATTATGTGTATGAGCTAGGGGAGGCTTTTCTTGTATGAATGAGCTAGGAGAGGCTTTTCTTGTATGAATGAGCTAGGGGAATGCATGTCTTGGTTAGAGGTTGTTTATATAGAGAATGGCTAGGGCTTCACCTTGTCTCACAAGGAAGGGATTTTGGCATTAAAAGGAGGATTTGATTTGGCATTCAACAAGGAAATGATTAGATTGAGGGGGGACAAATTTGGTTTAGATTAGGAAGTCAATATCTTTAATTTGTTATAATTGATTTTAGTTAGGCATGACATCTTTTTAATTTAGTATGTGATTTTGTTTAGTTAGGAAGGAATCTTGTGTAATTGGTGGGTGAATATCTTAATTAAGGAATTAAAATATTTGATTGATTTTAATGTTTATTTTAATTTGGTATGTGATTTTTAGATCTGTTTTGATTTCACCATGTGTTAAATATGTGTTTTAAGTGAGCTTGGGCGTGTGGGCCAAGGCTTGGGCGAATTGGGCTTAATGTGATGCTAGCAGCAAAACCAGAATTACCGACACCGTTCGAACGCCTCGGGCACGAATGCCCGTAATCTATTTGGCGTTGAACGTATATACGAACGCATCACGAACGAAAACAGTGAACCTTGTTTATTCTGAATTTCCCCTTCCGATATCCGTTTTCCGTGACCTCCGTGACTTAAAAGGTAGTGTCACCAATTGAGACTCATCATAGGGACTTATATGCAAAAATGCAGTGCCTACAGTCACCCCCACTTTGATGGGACTTGTGTAATGTGTAACACTGACAATCCTATCAAAGTTATGCAATGTATTTCTACTTACCTGGCTCGCCAACTGCCACTTGACTTTCCACGTGTTGAGTTGAGTTGATTTGGGTGGTGAGGTGCTGCGACCCCTGGTTCATTCCCGAACCGTGCTGTGATGTGGTCCATTCCCGAACCGTTATCGTTAGATGTCCATTTCCGAACTGTTAGTGTGAGGTGGTCCATTCCTGAACCGTTACTGTGAGGTGTCTATTCCCGAACTGTTACTGTAAGGTGGTCCATTCCCGAACCGTTACTGTGAGATGTCCATTCCCGAACTGTTACTGTGAGGTGGTTCATTCCCGAACCGTGCTTCCATTCTTGGAGTTCCATTCCCGGCTTGTTCATTCCTGAACTGTATTTCCATTCCTGGAGTGCCATTCCCGGCTTGTTCATTCTTGAACTCTGCTCTATTCTTGGATTCCATTCTCGGCTTGTTCATTCTTGAACTCTGCTCCATTCTTGGATTCCATTCTCGGCTTGTTTATTCTTGAACTTTGCTCCATTCTTGGATTGCCATTCTCGGCTTGTTCATTCTTGAACTCTGCTCCATTCTTGGATTGCCATTCTCGGCTTGTTCATTCTTGAACTCTGCTATATTCTTGGATTGCCATTCTCGGCTTGTGATGCAATGGGCCTCAACCCTAGGACTCATCCCCAAAACTGATAGTGATGTGGGCCTCGACCCTGGGACTCATCCCCAAAACTGATGCTGAAGTGGGCCTCGGCCCTAACTGCTACTGATATGGGCCTCGCCCCCAGACTGATACTGCTGATATGGGCCTCGCCCATGTGATTCATTCCTGAAGACTGCTAACATTGTACTGTTACTGCTTCTGATTGGCTTGTCTTTGCCACTTTTCTTTTTCTTCTTCAAAACCTGTGAATACAAAACAGAACAAACACGAAAGGATGCAAAATGTGTTACGTGTATGCATGTATGAATGTTCTTATCCCGTCGGGTTAGGTCTTCCGTCAATTCTCTTGGTGACTGCTTAGTCTTATTTTCTTCAGGCAAACCACTGCTTCAATCTGTCTATGTTGATCGGCTCGGTGAACTAATTCCCTTCCAAGTCTGATAGTTTCACTGCTCCATTTCCCAATTTCTGAATGGATATCCTTTCCTTTCAGCTTGCTTATTCCGAGGATTCCCCATGTTCTAAACATCACTGAATTTCATAGTGCCAAGGTTGAATGTTTTTCTCAAATATACTCATACTGCAGAAGAGATTCAGCGAAATGAACGTCTTTATTATCGTTGAGGAAAAGAGTTCGAACAAGTAACAAAATCAATGTCTTTTTAAAAAAAACTGGATCAAATAGACTAGGAGGAATAGCTCCATCATCCGCAGTGCTGCCTTCTTCCTCGGCCTATGGTTCTTCACTGTCATCCATGTAAGAAGCTTGGTGGTTGAGGGTTTCTGTGTGTGTTGGGTTGTTCTTTTCATGGGTTGGGTATTTTATGGGAATCTATGAGATCTTGAATTTCATGCCTGAGGCGGGTGCAGTTGTCGGTGTCATGGCCATGTAGCTGGTGGAAGTGACAATAAAGGTTCATATTTATGTGTGGCGGTGGGGGGTGCAGAAGTTGCTTGCCTTCTAATGGTTTCAAGAGTCCTTGTCTCTGCAACTTTTCAAACACATTCGACAAAGGTCTACCAAGGTTGGAGAATTGCCTGTTTCTGATGGCAGCGACTTCGGCAGTAGCGGGCTTGGTCTCAGAAGGCCTCCCAAAAGTTCTTTTATTCTGGCCATAAAACTTTCTGTTTTCAGCCTCCTCTTCCTCAATATCCATGACAGTTTCCCTCAACTGTCGAAAATCAGAAATCATCGAAGTCATCCTCCTCAGCTTACCATAAATAGAGGGCTTGGTGCCCTTGATGATCATTTTAATTTGGTCTTTCTCAGAGGGCCGAGTCTGCATTTTCAGAAGCTGGCTTCTCCAGCGGTCTACATACTCCTTGAAGCTTTCTTCCGCCTTCTGCTTAGTGTTCTCCAAATCACGGAGTGACAAGTCAATCTCTAAGTCTGTGACATACTGTTTCAGGAATACATCTGCCAATTCCCTCCAATCCTCCTTAACCTTTCTTTCAAGGCTATGGTACCACACTACGGGTGCCCCCTCAAGTGACATCCCAAACATCTTCTGAGCTTGGCGCTGTGTTAGGCCCACTGAACTCATAACTGACACATATTGTCGGAGGTGGACCCTCGGATCCCCATTCCCATTGAACTTGGCCATATCCGACATCTTGAACTGAGCAGGTAACTGTTCCTCAAAAGCCATCGCCTCATAGTCTAGTAATTCTTCGTCCTTACCCTTCATCTTACGGGTAACTGACTCAACCTGATCCCAAAGCTTCTGAAATTCTGCCTGAGACCCAATCATTCTGCATGTTGCATGCTCTGTCATGTCATCATCAAAAATGGGGATATCATCCCCCAACCCATTCGGAGGCTCCTCGAACCTCACATTCTCAGAATTTCCCCCAGCACGGGGCACAGCCATATTTGCCATGGCAGTGGTCATGGCTTGCAACTGTTCGGTGACCTTGGCGAGACCGTTTTCCAACTGATCCATACGGGATACCTCAATATCTGATTCACTCATGTCTGTTCCCAGTATTTTGGTGAGTCTTCCATTTTCCCTAACCCAACGGGAATCTATTATGGCTTTCAGAACACAAGGGTCAACATGATGTATGTATGCATGGGGTGCATGAGATGCATGTAACATATATAACATACTAAATCAACTAAAATTTTCAAACAAATCGGCCCACCATCATTTTAGAAGCTTTCGGGCTAACTGTCATAGGAGTGAACTCGTCCCAGTTTAAATGGCCCAACGAGTACACATCTCATGGCAAGGAGCCCAACTAAATCCAAATGGTAATGTTCCGAACATAAGCACAAAGAAAGATAATGCAAACATACAACAATAATTTCTACAGAATGGCCCATCAACATTTCAGAAGCTTTGGGCCCAATGGTCATAAGGTACGAACTCGCCCCAGTTTAAATGGCCCAGCAAGTCTGCATTTCTTACAATGGTCCAACTGCATCCAAATGAGGATGGTCCACAAGCACATACTCAAGGAAATAATTGTTACTTTAACCATACAACCCCGGTCTATGGGTGGGTTCGCAAGAGTGTAGACAAAGGCTCTCATCGGCGAAGGATGGCCCACAACTAGGTCTCCCCAATCAAGGGTTCGAGCAACCAAGTGAGCGCACCCTTTTTTATACACTAAGGTACGTGCCAATGAGCTATGGTGTGTGACGGACTGTCAAATGGATTTCCCGTTGTAGATTCCCTAGAGGGAAGGTTGAGCGAGGCTCACTTAAATACCCAAGCCTCTTAGGCTCTTATCGCTTGGTGTCAGGAATAAACAACGAGTCCTCCAAATTAGTCCATCACAATAGGCTACGAGTAGATGGCTATATAGGTGCCTTCATAGCTTTTCCTTCTAGAAAGGTAGTGAATGAAGGAAGACACCAAACCATTACCTAGCCTCAAAATGCCCTTGATTAAACCCCCATTTTACCCACTATAGACATGGTCAATTAAAACATAAATCCAAACATTACAAGACAATATTTCGGGGCCGATTCTCTATCCTCAGTGGAGTCGCCAGACTGTGGGAACATAGGATCTAGGGCGACGCATGCTGTCCCGGGCTTGCGGCCCGGTCGGGAGTACGGAGTAGCCACGGGGGGCTAAACCGGAGAATAATGGAGTCGCCGCCCGGTGTGAACCGGGAAAATGAGATTTAAGGCCGCACTCACCCCTCGCAAGGGAAGAACTCAAACCGTTGGGTTCGGAATGGTCCCTTACTTATGTCACTTGTAATGAAAGGATTTACGTAATAATTTAATCAGGCCTAAGTAACACTTATTTCCAAGAGTATCATGCTTTTAAATCCACATGCATGAAATTAATCATCACAACATACAACATCACATGGCAATCTCATGAACATATTCCAATCATATGATATGGAAAACTAAGAACAACCTAATCATGCTTGGGTACTATCTCATGAATACATCGTAATGATAAATGCAGGAATACAAATAATATGATTGACTACATAATGCAAGAGAGATCACCCAAGAGGCAATTATGCATGAAATATGATGAGACAGACTCAGTTCAGTGTGTGCGCATTCGTGTAGCGTTCGTAAACGCGTTCGAACGGTAAACAGAAGGTTCGCGTTTGTGTAGCGTTTGATAACGCGTTCGAACGGGACAAGACCTGATGATACAAAATACATGCGCGTTCGAGTAGCGTTTGATAACGCGTTCGAATGGTAAACAGAAGGTTCGCGTTCGAGTTGCGTTCGATGACGCGTTCGAACGGGAACTGGCAGATTGCATACATTCATATGGTTTTAGATACCGCATTCAAACAGGATCACAACAACGACATATCTAATCACATGGATATCTAAATCATGCATAAAGATTAACATATTAAGGACTAAATCATGCTTAAGAATAAATAACGCACTAGGCCTAATCAGGCTAAATAAATAAATAACGTACTAACTACATCATGCTCAAATACAAGTTTGGACGAAACATAATATATGTATCTCTCAAGTGGTACGTGGAGTTGTATCCCAAGTGCAGATCGTACTACCGTCCATTCGGATTCGGCTACGAAATTTACGTCCGGGTTTCCATCCGATATACCACAAAAGATAACATGCATTCCGTTTATCCGGAATTCACATCTTGCCTCAACAAAACGACTCTCATGCAATAAAAAATATATTAGAATAAGTAAAAGACAAATGAAAGATAATAAATACAAGGTGTCCTCAGGTCTAACCTTTTATGTCGTCTCTCGGTAGTACGGTGTACGGTCGTCGAAAGGGTGGATGCTCCACAACTCTTCCAGTTCACTGGTTCACTGCTCTCGTTCGTTGTCTTACTGTTTTGGGTCGTCGTTCTCCGTCTTTTGCTGCTGCTTTGACTCCGATTCGCTGCCGCTTTGCTGGTGTATCTTAGTTACTGGTTTTGGGGTGTTTTGGCTATTGTTTTGGGTGTGATTTTCGGGTGGTGTTATGGTGTGGTTCGGGGGCTGTTTTCTGTGTGTGTTTAGGGCTGCTGTATGCGTGTTTTAGGGCTATTGTATGGGCTATTTTTCGGTGATGCAAGGTTGCTAAATGGAGGTCTGGTTTTCGGTGTTTAGGGAAATGGGATGAAGAGAATTTTTGTGTTATTTCTTTTGTGTCTTGTGATTTGTGTGAGTTGTGTGTATATTATGTGTATGAGCTAGGGGAGGCTTTTCTTGTATGAATGAGCTAGGAGAGGATTTTCTTGTATGAATGAGCTAGGGGAATGCATGTCTTGGTTAGAGGTTGTTTATATAGAGAATGGCTAGGGCTTCACCTTGTCTCACAATGAAGGGATTTTGGCATTAAAAGGAGGATTTGATTTGGCATTCAACAAGGAAATGATTAGATTGAGGGGGGAAAAATTTGGTTTAGATTAGGAAGTCAATATCTTTAATTTGTTATAATTGATTTTAGTTAGGCATGACATCTTTTTAATTTAGTATGTGATTTTGCTTAGTTAGGAAGGAATCTTGTGTAATTGGTGGGTGAATATCTTAATTAAGGAATTAAAATATTTGATTGATTTTAATGTTTATTTTAATTTGGTATGTGATTTTTACATTTGTTTTGATTTCACCATGTGTTAAATATGTGTTTTAAGTGGGCTTGGGCGTGTGGGCCAAGGCTTGGGCGAATTGGGCTTAATGTGAGGCTAGCAGCAAAACCAGAATTACCGACACCGTTCGAACACCTCCTCGAACGCGGCACGAACGCCCGCAATCTGTTTGGCGTTCGAACGTATATACGAACGCATCACGAACGAAAACAGTGAACCTTGTTTATTCTGAATTTCCCTTTCCGATGTCCGTTTTCCGTGACCTCCGTGACTTAAAAGGTAGTGTCTCCAATTGAGACTCATCATAGGGACTTATATGCAAAAATGTTGTGCCTACATATAGGCATCCAGCATGTGTTTACAATCTAGTAAATCCATGGCCGTGGTATAACTTCGGAAATCAGTTCCGAGTGTTATTTAGAGATCGTAAATTGAAAGTCGACTGTATTATACCGAATGAATTTGACGTTCTGATCTATATCCTAGGTATAATACAGATGGCCAGTGATGGAGGGATTATACGTATGCTATGACCTCGACTTGTATAGTTTAGCGAGATTATCAGTGGTCGTCATAATCCATGAGTGGGTGGATTATGGACATGAAATTGGATTTCATGACGGATAAATCTAAACTTAGAGAGTCCCACAGTATGAAGTGTACTCGTTGAGCACTTGGGCAACTTGATATGAATAATATGGATTATTCATAATACTTCACCGGATTAAGTGAGTTAATTCGGATCGTTTAATCGGTTAAACGATAACACATACTTTAGGGGATTTTTTCCGCTAATAATTATTGTGTATTTGTATTTGATACATAATATGATTAGATACACATTAATTATTCGTCAAATGGAATTTTGACACATGTCACTTATGTACGTATTTTATTTAATGTAAATAAAATACACTTGGATTAGTAATTAAATTATATATGTTTCATAATTGTTATGGAATATATGTTTAATTACTATTGGTTGCACATGGCATTAAAATAAAGGATAAAGTGTTGAATTTTGAATTTTACTACTTTGACTTTATTTTAATTTAATTGAATAATTTACATATGTGATAATTGTTATCACACTTGTTTATTATTTATTGGTAACTTGTGACATGTGTTATTAATATGATTTTTGATAAATTAAATTTTTTATAATTGGATAATTTTTCCTTTAATATGTCGGCAATGTACTATTAAAGGAAAATAATTTTTCTTTTTTACTTTCCATGGCCTCAATGGCCGTAACTAATCTTTAAAAAGGGCTCTCCATGTTTACTTGATGATTCAAGGAGAAAATGAAGAAAATGTCAAGAAAAGGGTTTGGGAAATTATGAGATTAAAAGGTAATTCTCAATCTCCTTAATCCTAGAAAGCATGTTTCTCCTTTCTTGATTATCTAGTATGATCTAGGGTTTCTTTCTTTTACAAATTTGGGGCTTTTGTTGTTGGAAATGTGTTTGGAAGTAGTGTGCATGTGTGAAGCTTAATTGGAACTAATTAGTGTAATTTATTTCCAATTTAATCAATTTGTTGTTGAACAAAATTGTTTCCATTCTAGAGGTATTTATCCACTCTTAGATAGCCTAGAATTGTTCTTGGGTTGTTCATTGTGGTGGGACTCAATTGGTGTTGGATTAATTTGATTAATCTTGTGTAAAATTGGATTAAAGCATAATAATTTAGGTAATTTCAGTTTTCTGGCCAGACCTGTTAAAACTGGAAATTATGTGATGTTTTTGATGTCATACGAATGTAATGAATGTGTTTTGGGAGTTGGCACAATTGACGGAAAGTGTTTCCAACTTGAAATAGGCGAAAACGGCCAAAAACGGCGTTACCATGTGACTTTTGAGTCAACCGGGTGACGGCTGTCCAAACCATGAGTTCGTCACTGTTCTGGCAGCCCATGAACTGCCCTGACACTATTGGAGCTGACCTGGGCAGTTTTCATAAGTGTCGGGTAGTCGGTTCGGTCAAAAATGTGTTTTAGGTAATTTTGCGGAAAAATAATTTTCGTAAAAGTTTCGCTAGTTTTCAATTTGTTTATGTCAATATTTGATATTGAATAAATAGGTTTAGGTGAAATATGAATAAATTATTCATATTAGATATTGAATAATTTATTCAGTATTTTGAAAAAATTTTAAAATACGATTTCGCCCTGACCCGCGCTTCTGCTACGCCCATCGCCCAAAACCCTAACAAAAATGGTATCAGGGCGGGTCTGATGCTTCATCCATTACATTATTCATGCTTTATATTTGATATTTAATCCAATTTTAATGTTCACATATGCTTGGAATCTAGATATGTTTCTTTACTTTTCGGTTTTACGTTAACGGAAAATATAACGGAAATTTAATAGTTAAATTATGTTATGTTTTCTAAAGTAGAATTGAAATGTTTAGAAAATTATTTAGATTAGAATTTTGCATTTGATGTAGAGTATAGCTTCCATAGGAAAATCCCCGCTTTTAAATATGGCTGTAAAGTAAAGTGTATTAGATACATGTTTCTTGGTCCGTCTTGTCAGTACGGTTTATGGGTATCTTTCTATAAGTGCATCCGAGATTGTGCCAAAGCTGTGAGGGTGTAGTTATAGGATTATTATCCATACCGGTTGTATATTGATACTGGATAAATTCAAGTGAAAGTGGAAATCCTGAACGTGCCAAAGCTGTCAGGACTACACCGGTAGCTTGAGTTTGTGATTGACAAGTGTAGCCTTGACACGCCTCCCTGTGAACGTGTCAAAGCTGTCACAACGAGAATCGGTCAGGACCAAAACCAGGAGTCACTGGTGAGTGATTGACAAAGAGTTGTCTACCTAATGAATATACGTAGGCGAGAACGTGCCAAAACTGTGAGTCGAAATATATTCATGGGATCCTACTCTCACTATGGAATTCAATTTAATTATTTAATTCCCATTGTCCATTGGGGATTACGGTATTACGTAAAGTAGTGGGAGACACTGCTGAGTTTAAAATCCATAACTTAAGCAATGTGTAATATTTTGGAATTTACTGCTTTCGTTTTCCTTTATTCTATACTATTTATAGATTTAAACTTCCGATCAACTGCATGTTTATTATTTGAATAGGTTTTCTGACTTTACTTATGGTTGCGTAGTTCTAGAGTTGTGTCTAGAAGGACAGCAAACTTAGATATAGTTAGATTAGTTGAAACCATCGGGAACTGTTGTTCCGATTTTCTTGAAAATCAAGATGGTTTGTGACTTAGTTTCTAAGTCGTGATTAGATAATCTAAATAGATATCTATTTTAGGATATTATTCTAGAAAGAATTGTTTCTTATGCAGTGAGAATTGACACGAATTAGTTCATGTCTCGAGATTCTTGACTGGCATTAAGAAAACCCATTTAGTATTTGTTTGTCTTATAATGACGTTTCTTGGCTTTAATGACTTTTAGAAGTCACGTGTCTGACACAATTTGCTAATCGATTATTTACAAATGTTGTGAATAATTGAACGCAAATTATAAAGCTTAATAAATGAGATACATGTAGTTGTGTATAGAGAATATCGATTCTCACAATACGAAAACTGTAGGTATTGGATACCAGATCTTCCGTCTAGTTAATTAAAATAATATTTAATAAATGTTTTGATATTTGATATCAAAACTTGTGACTATTGGATAGTTATTTGTTCTGTATAAACAATTATTACATATTTTAAGATTACTAGTAGTGTCATTAATGAAAGATAAGCATTAAGAAAATATTCGGTAGAATAAATAACTTAGAACTGTGCTTTATGAGATTTTATCATAAAAGCATTAGATGTTTGTTCCGTATGGAAAAGGATGGTCTGATATGAGTTCACACCACATATCTTTATCTATTTGATGAATATTTTATTCAGGTTGTGATTAAATCTCATTTAACCAATGATCATATTGGACCACAGATTTATTAAACTAATACTTTGGATGTGTATAGTTTAATGAATTAGAAATTGCTTTGTAGAGTTTTCTTTGCTTCGTTACTCGGTTAATGAATTGTCATGACTTAGTTACATGTTCCTACTAGAGAACATGTTGAACGTCTTGAATTGTTCAAGAACTGTCAATATGTTACTAATGAAACTTGGATAAAATATTTTTGAATAGTTCAAAGATATTTTATCAGTAGTGTTGAAAACTTTGTCTTTAAAAATTCATTGCAAATCTTTGAATTGTTCGAAGATGTTTGATTTGATCAAACGCATGAATTTAAGGCAATTAGTTTTGAAGTTATTTAATAAATATTATTCTTACTCAGTATTAAACTTCTGCGATTCCATTGTGATGGAATTGGTTAGTGGGAGTTATCGAATCTTATATGATTTGATTTGTTGATATTGAGTATTACCGAATTGGTTTTCAATCCTCTCAGGTTTATACTCCAGTAACACTAATTCATCTCTTTAATTTAGGTTCCATTCATTTCTACAATTACATATATGATATTTATAGTAGAAAATTTGAATCTCGAAAAGTTTGAGATTTGAGTCTTTCTTTTGTATAATGGTTATATTATTGAGAGTACTTGTGCCTCTGAGGTACGAGTGATAAGTTTATCATTTATTCTATTTAAATGGAATATTGTATTCTATTTGATAAAATAAATTTTCTACGATCCCGAGTAATAAAATTATTTTGTTACTTGGTGGTTGACATTAGATGTTGATGATTGCAGAAAAGACTTGACTTATTGAAGTCAAATGTGAGAATGATAGACTGTAGTGGAACTACGTAATTAATAAGATGAAAAGACCCTTAGACAACTTCCGTATAAGTATCATAGGATGTCAGAATCATTTACAAAGTATCTGATACTTAATGATTCTGATGTTTTCTTATCGAAGAAAATTATCCTATAACTTACAGTGGGAGCGATATTTTGATATCGATTCCGGAACTTGCCATTGAACCATAGATCTAAGATTGTTCATAGTTTACTGCGATCAAGTTTTAAACTTGATTGGGCTTTCGTTATGAATAGTTCATAAAGTGTGCAAATTGTTTACGCAACGAAAGCGGAGTAGGCTTATTAAAGGTTTGACCTTTATAGTATGACAGTGAGAAAGGTTTTACTCAGTGATCTATTGTAGATTCTGAGGAAGCTTATCTCTAGTCGCACTAATTGAACGATTAAGGATCTGTTGGTTAATGTTAATATTAAACTGTATTTTGGCTAAAGAGTGCAAAGTGGCATTCTTGAGTGATTTCTTCGAATAAGAGATCCGTCGTGATTTCTTTGTTCGAAAAGTTCATTCTAGAATGGCCCTAGAGTTTATATTCTGCTAAGATCACAGTTTGATATACCGGCTTATAGAGCCTATTGTAGACTCAGATAAGCTTTCCAAAATTCGTGTTCTCTAATTTTGATATCAGTCAGATTGTCTGGTTTTATCGAAGTATAGAGAATACGTATTTGTCATTAGGGTCAGTGGGAGCGTACAAATTTCTTTCTGGTACTATGTATCCTAAGTCTTCTTTTCTCCGTGGTAGTAGTGGGAGTAGTCTCTGATATATTTGATATAAGGTTTTATATAAGATATAAAACTGAGAGACTTGTGAGATACTCTCATTAGTCACATATTAGATATGATCTAATAAAGGACACAGTAAGACTATTTGTATGACAGTTAGTGTAACTGTTTGACAGTTAACGTGTCTTTTATGTATATAGTATTCATCTTTCGTAAATGATGATTCCTTTGTTGAAAGATAGATTGATTGGAATGTCTAGTCAATCTTATGCATCATAGGATGATGGCGTAATGAGCTCTATATTATGTTCGATTAAAAATATCAATTTAATCGAAATTCTTACGAGTTATTTTGATATACCGCAGACCATATGATGGGTCTTGAAACATGTTCTTTGTGATCTTTGAGATATTAAGAACGAGTTTCTTAATTCATGGAGAATTTAGATAGCAACCATAAGGTCAGATTAGTTTTGATTCTAATTATGACATTAGATGGTCTATGTCATACAAAGTCAGAAAAGATGCAGTGGGAGTGTCACTGTTGATTCTACTGAACTAGTGGAATCAGTTGCAACTTTTGAAGTATTGACTTATGAAGTTGCAAAGTGACCCAATAGATTAGAAGTTATCATATTAGTGTAGTGCTTGCGATTGTCTCATATTGTTTGGGTTTGATTTCTAAATACATAGACAACTTAGTAGCTATAGCACAATACTGATATAGCGTCTGAGTCATATTGATGTAGAATTTAGCTTATGCAAAATATGAATGATGCTATCTAAGGAAAACAGTTGAGTTTGTTGAACAGACTCAATTTGTTGAAGCAGGCTTACTTTTTCTAGCCTACCTCTTGAGTGCTGGTGAGCTCTCGAGGGCCATGAGTATGCGATACACATTAAGATGTGTACATGAGACCATGGATTGGCACTAGAGCAAATGAGAGAAATTGTTAGGGTTGGTGCTCCGAGTGCCAATCCGGATCGTATTTATGTCCGATTCATAAATACGAGAGATTCAATTTTCCATAATATTATTAATTTTAATGGTAGCACCCTTGTCTTTTATACGCTTATTCGATCTAATTGCGATTAAATATCTGATTACGATTAGATCGAAACTGAATCTGGTTCAGTGATACGTGTATATTAGACAAAGACCCTAGGATTTACAGTATAGTGCGCAGTTACAATGTAGTTTGTAATTGACATTGGGAAGCGTACTATTAGTTGTATATCCTTAAATAAAGTTCATGGTCAAGATTTACTAACACGATTCGGTTAGTAAAATCTGCTGAGACCAGTACATGTAGTATATCGTGACTTGGTCCGATGGTTTATCCCAGTGAACCATGAGTCTCGGGAGACTCCTATAGACATGTAGCTGTTTCTTTGATAAGACACTGAATGACTCACTGAAGGTTTCCTAATAGATGTTACACCAATGTCAATAGGAACCTTTTCGAGTTGAGCGAGCATAGTGGTCCTTTGACTTGAGATACCACTGTGGATATATGAGTTATCCTCCACACTTTGATGGCAGTCACGTCAACGATCTAGTCATGATCAGACCTTCGCATGTTCGTTGGGTGTGGACTGATATTCATGATATCCTGTGCGTATCAAGATAGGATCCGTCAGTCCTGTGTATAGGGCATAGGCATCCAACACGTGTTTACGATCTAGTAAATCCATGGCCGTGGTATAACTTCAGAAATCAGTTCAGAGTGTTATTTAGAGATCGTAAATTGAAAGTCGACTGTATTATACCGAACGGATTTGGCGTTCTGATATATATCCTAGGTATAATACGGATGGCCTGTGACGGAGGGACTATACGTATGCTATGACCTCGACTTGCATAGTTTAGCGAGATTATCCGTGGTCATCATAATCCATGAGTGGGTGGATTATGGACACGAAATTGGATTTCGTGACGGATAAACCTAAACTTAAAGAGTCCCACAATATGAAGTGTACTCGTTGAGAACTTGGACAACTTTATATGAATAATATGGATTATTCATAATACTTCACCGGATTAAGTGAGTTTTCGGATCGTTTAATCGGTTAAACGATAACACATGCTTTAGGGGATTTTTTCCGCTAATAATTATTGTGTATTTGTATTTGATACATAATATGATTAGTGATGAGTGATAAATGTATCACTATTTCCCACTCATTTAACTTAATATTTTGTATAGTTTCTTGAGTTTTGTGAATATTTTGATGTGTTTTGTGTTATTTTGTAGATAAATAAAGTTTCATGACATTCTGGAGGTGATTTGGAGCAAAACTGTGTGAAATTTGGTGAAATTTGGCAAAAAGGGTATTTTGGTAATTTTGGACGTCCCGACACAAAAGGGTATTTTGGTAATTGTCCCGACACCGAAATAAAATTTCAAGACATTCTGGAGGTGATTTGGAGCAAAACTGTGAAATTGGCAAAAGGGGTATTTTGGTAATTTTGGACGTCCCGACGCAAAGGGTATTTTGGTAATTTGGGCGTCTGCCACGTGTCAAAGATTCAACGAGCCGTCTTTTTTAGCACACCACGCCACGTGTCGAAATTTCAGCGATTCAAGAAATAATAATATAAAATAATAAAAATCAGAAAAATAATAAAAAATTCAAAAATCAAAAAATAATAATAAAAAATTAGATTTTTTTGCCTATAAATAGATTTCGAATTTTTAGTTTCAAATGTACCTCTTCCTCTGAAATCCTTATAAAAAATAGAGTTCTTCTTATTTTCTTCTTTTATTCAGTTTTATTATGCTTGTAGTAGTAGTATTATTCTATATCTATGAGGGGGTAACTTCTCTATGCTGAGGTAAAAAGGTAATTCTTTTACTATTGCTATTTAGATTAATCTCCCTAAAATATAATATATAAACTATTTATAACCGGACTTAATAAGGATACCGCCAGATTGGTCGGTTGGTTATTAAATAATTATTCCGCCTTTATGGCTGGTTTATTTTTGTTCCGCCTTTATGGCTGGTATATTTCTGTTCCGCCTTATGGCTGGTTTAATAACAAATATTACCGCCTTTATGGCTGGTTGATAAAATTATCACAAGTATATATTATATTCATGGGAGATTTCTAATAGTATTTAGTAGAAGTTAATCCTTTTTTTTCCTTAGCATTTTATTTATTTTCTGCATTTACTTTTTATCTTTGTTTTACTAGTCCTAACTATGTGTTGTAACTAAATTAGTATTCTAGGGTGTGATGATTTCTAATATCACCGTATTAAAAAAGGGTTAGATTATAGTTGGGGTAATTAAAAGAGTTATTTGTTGAGTCATAATCTTAATGCTTTTTATTAACCGATCACTAATAAAATTGATTAGGTAAACTTAAAATGAACTAGACATAGGGATTTTAAGTTTAAAACCTTAGTCTCAACAACCCACGATCTTCCTTAAGGATAGATAAACCTTTAATAGATTTCCTTACAGGATAGGAATATACCTGTCGGGCGGGGGTAGTAGTTTAATTGGAACTTAACCTTAATGAATCTAGGTAATTTAATTGACATAGACATATGGTTCAATTGGATTATACTAGGTATTTGTAAATGATCATTCGGAAGAGGCTTTTACATAATTTAGTGTTCCAGATTAATAATTCAATATTTTACCCAACTATAATATAACTACTTCATCTTTTAATAGATATTAGAAAGATTCACAACCCTAGATCTTTAAGTCTTTTATTTTCCTTAGTATTTTCTTGTGTCTTTTTATTTTTATTTATTTTGCAACGCCACATTCAACCAAACAAACAAACAATCTCTCAATTCTCCATTTAATTAGATATTTGTAAATAAATAGATTCAACAATTAATAACAATAATAGGAATTAAGTCCTCGTGGGATCGATATTTTTATACTACTTGAACGATACGTGCGCTTGCGTTATACGTGTGTGTTTACGCCGGTCAAGTTTTTGGCGCCGTTGTCGGGGACTTATTTTTCTTGAGTTGTTAATTTTGAAACTATCTAAATTACTTATATCTAATTTTCTTTCTTTTATTTTGTAATTTTTATTTCTTTTGTTTTCAGGTGATTAAAAAAAATGGAACACTATTGGGAAATTGAGAAATCACGAACTTTACAAGAAGATACACCCCAAATCTAGGAGCAACAGTCCAGTTTTCTGAGGCCTGTTGTTCAGCCCAACGATTATCACTGGATGCCAGAATCAAGCAATACCACATTTGTTCAACAGAATGAAATGGGAAGATGTGTAATTTGTGATGGTAACCACCCAAGCGATCAATGTATTTACCTTTCAGAGTGGCAGAATTTTTGGAATCAACTAAGGTACGAAGAATCATCACATTTTCCATCTTATCCACCATCTTCCTTCGATTATTATCATGAACCAGATCCATCAGAGGAAGGTCAATTAATTCACATGTTCAAAGAACAAGTAGTTCGATTTGATGCACAAATTCAGAGTAACGCAGGATCCATACAGAGAATGACAGATCAGATCAGACAATTAATAGAAAACCAGAGCTACATACCTCAAGAACCAGTTTCAGATGACACAGATGAAGCCTCAGAGTACCAAACATTTCACGATGACACTTTAGCGAAAGAGGAGGCTGAGGAGAATCAAGAACCAGAGGTATCAGTTCAGGAACCCGAACCAGCAAAGTCTCGATTTGATTTCTATTTTTCAGATTCTGACGAGGATGAAACTGAGCTGTTTGTGCCAACTGCATCAAAAATTGAGGATGGAATTCTGTATCCTCAAAATGAAGATCTTGGAGATTCCATTGCACAAATGTTTGATGAAGATCTACCTGAGCCAATCATTTCAACCAGATCAGAGGATGAAGACCTAAAATCTGACATTTCTTTTCATCCTCAGGTTAACAATTTTGAAACATGTATTTCACAGATGACAGATGAAGAGTTGAATGCAGAAATTTTCAAATACATCTGTGAAGAAAAGATGGAGCAAGAAACAGAGCAAATGGAGGAGCAAATGTCTGACTTTATTAAAGATCCAGAGCATTCAGGAAAAACATCGCTGTTTTGGGGAGTACAAACCAAAGATATCACCCAGAAGCTTGACAGAATGGAATTTCCATTCCAAGTCAAGCACCATACAAGACCTCCTGATTTTCTTTCTTTCTTTTCAGGAATCACTGGAGCAACAAAGATAAAAAATGTGGCACGAGCACTGAATGAGACAAAATTCTTTTTGCCACTTTACCGTTGGAAGAGACCCTTCAAAAGCAACGCTCACGTGATTGTCTTCGATAGGACATCCAAAACGACGCTGAAACCTCCTTAACAGATGGATTTCAGTCACGTCTGGCTGAAGACGAAAAATTTAGCGCTGGCAGGGAGGCAACCCATGCAATTTGTTGTAATTTCTGTTTTCATATTTTGTGTATTTTGTGTGAACTTTTTAATTTTGTGTGTTATTTTTGTAGGGAAAGGCACAAACGGAGAATTTTAAGACAGAAGGAATTGTGTTTGGCAATTAAAGAGGAGAGAAACAATTCATTAACGATGGCTGAATAAGGAATAAAATCTTAAGACGCATCCTAATGAATTTATATACCAAACAAGTGGCGTATTGCATACACAATTCTGTTGCCTTAATTATTACTTTGATTCGCTTTTCTTTTGTAATTATCTTTATTTTCGTAGACAGGATCCAGACCTTTTTGACCTTTCACGATTTCTTTTGTTGTTTAGCTACAAGCTTCCTCTGGAAGATACTTGTGCTATTATTGTATTCACCCATTTTCAGGTACTATAAATTCAGCCCGTCATTGCACTTTTGAAGGCATCCTGAGTTGAGAAAGAAATACATAAAAAATGGAAGCCACTTCAAGAAGACGAGTTGAGAACATCTGTGTGTTTTGCGGTAGTACTGTTGGTACTAAACCACAATACATAGAAGCAGCACAGGAATTGGGTCGAGTCTTAGCAGCAAGGAATATGCACCTAATATATGGCGGAGGCATCTTGGACTAATGGGGATCGTTTCAAAAGCCGTACAAGAAGGAGGCAGTCATTTTTTGGGAATCATCCCAAAACCCTTGGCAGAGGCGAATCTTATTGGATCATCAAACGGAGAGGAACTGATCGTGCCAGGTATGTCTGAACGACTGGTAGAAATGATTAACCGTTCTGATGCTTTTATTGCTTTGCCAGGTGGCTTGGGTACATTGGAGGAAATTTTTATAGTACTATCTTGGGCGAACCTGAACATACACCAGAAACCGCTTGGATTGCTCAACGTTGATGGGTTTTATGATTTTCTTTGTGTGTTTCTTGATGATGCTCGAGAGAAATGGGTTCGTGTCAAAGCCTATGAAAGAACTCCTCTTTACTGCCAGAACTGCACCGGATCTAATTGACCAACTCGTAGCCTTTGAACCACAAGTTGACCCTATCATTTCAAAGATAAAATGGTCCGAGGACGATCGTGGTAAGAAGCGTCGAATAAATCTGGATCTTAACCTTTAATTTCCTGTAGAATTTCAGCTAACCAGGTACGATTTTCTAAACTCTTCTTCTACTGTTTAAGACATTGGGGACAATGTCTCATTTAGGTTTGGGGGTGAGGTATAGTTAATAGTACTTGTTTGTATTGTGTTTTTATTTTTAGTCCAAAATTTTTCGAAAAATACAAAAAAAATAATAATAATAAAAAATTAATAAAAACAAAGGGCATATTTAAAGTTAGGTGATGGTTTGGTGTCTTCCTTCACTCACTACCTTTTTATAAGGAAAAGCTGTGGAGGCACCTAGATAATCATTCACTTGTAGCGTGTTGTGACAGACTAGTTTGGAGGACTCGTTGTTTATTCCTGACAACAAGCGATAAGAGCCTAAGGGGCTAGGGTACTTAAGTGAGCCTCGCTCCACCTTCCCTCTGGGGAATCTACAACGGGAAGTCCATTCGACAGTTAGTCACACACCATAAACTGAGTCTTTGATTAAACTTTTAAAAAAAAAAACATGTAAATTATAGTTTTATGAGTAGTAGAAATATGTGGTTGTTATGTTGACTAAAAAGATGAAATTGGTAAGAAATAGCTGTGTAAGGAGTTTCCACTCTTGAGACGTATTTCAAACCTAATTCGAAACAAGTTAATTTTTGTTTATTCACTTTTGAATTATTAAATCTGTAAATTCTCCATAAAACTGACTAAAATGAATCTTCATATACTTAGTTAGCAGATATTATCAACATACATAGTAACATACAGACATGAGCTGTAATTAAAAAGTTTGTAATATTCCGTGCTCTAGTTTAATTGGAAGAAGCATTTATAATTAGTGATGGAATAAAAAAAAAATAATAATAATACATCTAAGATCCGAGTTATTAAGTCTGTAAGGGTATTTTAATACCTAATGCCCTAAAACCAATGGTTTGGGAGTCATTGGCCCAAAGCTCGCTACATGGATCAAAAATGATGAAATAAAAATATATATATATAAATATCTGAAGTCTGAGTAATTAAGTCCATAGGGGTGTTTTAACACCTGATGCCCTAAAGCCAACTGGTTTGGGAGTCACCGACCCAAAGCTCGCTACATAGATGGAAGGTATTGTATATAATAAATAAAATAGAGAAAAAAATCAAAGAAAAAATCAGAAAAATCAGAAAATTTATTCCATTACTACAAAAAGATGTGAATTCTGATAAAACTTTAGGACAAAAATATTACTCTCTTATCAACTGCACTTATGACTGTTGTGGGCAAAAATGAGTTGTTTAATATTTTGTTGGCTGTGTATATGAAGAATGGTAAAAATAATCGGAGAATTTACTTATTTAGTAATTTAGAATGAAACAAAAGAACTACTAAACTTGGAGTAGAAGTTTCATCTGATTAGTCACTAACTTCTTTATTCTCTTTTCGCTTGTCTTTTTGCTTTTGTGTGCATTAGTTTCACTAACTTTTTTACTTTTGTAAAATGTTTGTGGGTATCATTGCTGTAAACCCTCACGAGACTACAACTCGTCCCCTAGGGACACCTATGGGTTTAAAGGCTTGTTGCATATGCTAAATGCAATCGTGATCCCTACGAAAGTGGCTTAGTTAAAATTTTATTATGTTATTTATTTTGCTCGAGGACTAGCAAAATGTTAGGTTTGGGGGTGTGATGAGTGATAAATGTATCACTATTTCCCACTCATTTAACTTAATATTTTGTATAGTTTCTTGAGTTTTGTGAATATTTTGATGTGTTTTGTGTTATTTTGTAGATAAATAAAGTTTCATGACATTCTGGAGGTGATTTGGAGCAAAACTGTGAAATTTGGTGAAATTTGGCAAAAAGGGTATTTTGGTAATTTTGGACGTCCCGACACAAAAGGGTATTTTGGTAATTGTCCCGACACCGAAATAAAATTTCAAGACATTCTGGAGGTGATTTGGAGCAAAACTGTGAATTTGGAGGCAAAGGGGTATTTTGGTAATTTTGGACGTCCCGACGCAAAGGGTATTTTGGTAATTTTGGGCGTCTGCCACGTGTCAAAGATTCAACGAGCCGTCTTTTTTAGCACACCACGCCACGTGTCGAAATTTCAGCGATTCAAGAAATAATAATAATAAAATAATAAAAATCAGAAAAATAATAAAAAATTCAAAAATCAAAAAATAATAATAAAAAATTAGATTTTTTTGCCTATAAATAGATTTCGAATTTTTAGTTTCAAATGTACCTCTTCCTCTGAAATCCTTATAAATAAAATAGAGTTCTTCTTATTTTCTTCTTTTATTCAGTTTTATTTATGCTTTGTAGTAGTAATTCTATCTATCTATGAGGGGGTAACTTCTCTATGCTGAGGTAAAAAGGTAATTCTTTTACTATTGCTATTTAGATTAATCTCCCTAAAATATAATATATAAACTATTTAACCGGACTTAATAAGGATACCGCCAGATTGGTCGGTTGGTTATTAAATAATTATTCCGCCTTTATGGCTGGTTTATTTTTGTTCCGCCTTTATGGCTGGTATATTTCTGTTCCGCCTTTATGGCTGGTTTAATAACAAATATTACCGCCTTTATGGCTGGTTGATAAAATTATCACAAGTATATATTATATTCATGGGAGATTTCTAAATAGTATTTAGTAGAAGTTAATTCCTTTTTTTTCCTTAGCATTTTATTTATTTTTCTGCATTTACTTTTTATCTTTGTTTTACTAGTCCTAACTATGTGTTGTAACTAAATTAGTATTCTAGGGTGTGATGATTTCTAATATCACCGTATTAAAAAGGGTTAGATTATAGTTGGGGTAATTAAAAGAGTTATTTGTTGAGTCATAATCTTAATGCTTTTTATTAACCGATCACTAATAAAATTGATTAGGTAAACTTAAAATGAACTAGACATAGGGATTTTAAGTTTAAAACCTTAGTCTCAACAACCCACGATCTTCCTTAAGGATAGATAAACCTTTAATAGATTTCCTTACAGGATAGGAATATACCTGTCGGGCGGGGGTAGGTAGTTAATTGGAACTTACCTTAATGAATCTAGGTAATTTAATTGACATAGACATATGGTTCAATTGGATTATACTAGGTATTTGTAAATGATCATTCGGAAGAGGCTTTTACATAATTTAGTGTTCCAGATTAATAATTCAATATTTTACCCAACTATAATATAACTACTTCATCTTTTAATAGATATTAGAAAGATTCACAACCCTAGATCTTTAAGTCTTTTATTTTCCTTAGTATTTTCTTGTGTCTTTTTATTTTTATTTATTTTGCAACGCCACATTCAACCAAACAAACAAACAATCTCTCAATTCTCCATTTAATTAGATATTTGTAAATAAATAGATTCAACAATTAATAACAATAATAGGAATTAAGTCCTCGTGGGATCGATATTTTTATACTACTTGAACGATACGTGCGCTTGCGTTATACGTGTGTGTTTACGACGGTCAATTAGATACACATTAATTATTCATCAAATGGAATTTTGACACATGTCACTTCTGTACGTATTTTATTTAATGTAAATAAAATACACTTAGATTAGTAATTAAATTATATATGTTTCATAATTGTTATGGAATATATGTTTAATTACTATTGGTTGCACATGGCATTAAAATAAAGGATAAAGTGTTGAATTTTGAATTTTACTACTTTGAATTTATTTTAATTTAAAATAATAATTAATGATGTGATCCAGAATGAGCTCTGTTTGTTGGGCCAAGTAAACTTGAAGTTGTGGCTGATTGCATGGCTTGGTCAAATTGGTGTATTTGGGCCATTTTGGTGGATTTGGAAGATTCCTTGGGTTTTGGAGTTTGGTACATGCATGAAACTTTATGTGAAGGCTTTATTATGTCTAAAGCAATATTGGAATGGGTCTTGGACGTGCATGGGCTGCCTTGATTGATTTTGGGCTTTATTTCCGAATGGTGCACTAGTAGTGGCGCGATTTGCGCAGTCTTCGTATTTTGGACTTAACTTTCTCATCCGATGTCCGATTTTGGTGATTCAAGTTGCATTGGAAATAGAACCCTTAGCTCTACAACATGTTAGCTTATATCAATGTCCAGTTCGGATGTATTCTTGGTCAAAATGAGAATGCACAATATCCTTACGGTTTTTTTATTTTATAATTTTTTAAGGTTGTGTTGTTTAAATGCTGGGCTGAACTTTAATTATATTACAAAGCCCATGCACGAAATTTAAAGTATTTTATGTGTTATTGGGTTTATTTTACTAGGGTTTTATTATATTTGGGTAGAATTAGGGTTAGCCACCTATTTAAAGGGGCATTATTCATTGTAATTGAAAATTAACTAAGAATATTTTTTTTACAAAACAAAGTGAATTGTGTCATCTTGAGGGAGTGGATTCTTCCTTGGTTCTACGGAACAAAATCTTATCAACGTGTGGCAAGCGTTGTGGTACTGTATCGCTTTTCAAGATTCTCCAAAGAAATAAAGAAAGGTTCTTAAGGGCAAAGTTCCTTAAGGGTTGGACTTGATCTTGGAAGGATTGTGTTCTTACAAAATCAAGATTCATGGTTCTTGGGGCTTAGAACACGTGGAGGGGATTGCTTGGCTTTGTTTCAGGCAGGTTTCTATCATTTAGTATCAGGAGCTCATGGTTTCAATGTCAAGATTTTCTCTATTTTTATCATTTTATGAAGTCTTCATATTCCTTTTTTTTCCTGTTTTTTTTTTGTCTCTTCTCATTTCAAATTTTTTTTAGTTATCTCCTTTGTGTTTTTCATGTTTATGACTGAATCTTAGATTTTATTATAATGTTATTTGATGGTAATAGCATATAAGATTCAATTCTTGGAGTTTTTGAGTCAATTAGGGTCGAATTTATCTGTAATTTTCGGATCAGTTCGGTCAGAATGTTTCAGTCCCGCACTGAGTTTAAAACGGCTGTAACGTTTGATCTAGAAGGAGTTACGAGACCCATAATATATCGATTTATAAGTACTCAAGGAGAGGAATTCGTTAGTGGTTCTCCACACTCTGTCTGTTTAAGTTTTGAGTCTCAAAATCTCTTTCAAACAATAGTTACGAATTCTGTCCAGTTTCAGTTCAGTTTGTGTTCTTGTTTTACTTTTGGTATTTTTTTTTAGTCAGTTTCTTTGTGTTTGTTTTCATATTTTCTTAGTGATTCTTTGAGTCTTTCCTCATTATTGGTGTATTTCAAGTAAGGGGTTGATTTATATAAATAATTTAATGGACAAAAAGAGTATTTATCTTTCGCACGAGATGCTTTATCAATAGTAAAGTGTGTAGTATGATTATTAATAGAGGGAATCACACAAATTTAGCTAGCACTACCCTTGTGGAAAAATTGGGATTACCATTGATACCTCTTGATAGACCTTATAAGTGGATGAGTGATTTTGGAGAGTTCGAGGTTGCTAAGCAGGTTGTGGTAAATTTTAAAATTGGAAAGTATGTTGACCAAGTAGTTTGTGACATGGTTCCTATGTGTCATACACATATTTTATTGGGAAAGCCTTGGTATAAATTCAATAAAGTAGTTTATGATGTGGATAAGAATATGTACAAATTTAGGTATAATGGAAAAATTATCAAGCTTGCTTCTTTTATCCTACAAGAGGTCTATAACGAAGAGTTGTACATGCAGATGAGTAAAGAAGAGTGGGCTAAAAAGAAAAATGCGATTGCATAGTTTGGAATGTTACTAGGAGAGCTTCCAGAATTGATAGAGAAAAAGACATTAGTAAAATGTGAAGTAGAGAATGATATAAACGCAGCCTTAAGTAATGAAATGAAACATGTTGATGTTTCAATAAATAAAAGGGAGGTGGTTGATGGTGTTTCTGACAGTGATGATATTGATGTGAGCGATAACATTAGTGATCATGATTTGGTTGTTCATGATGCCAATGAGGTGCTTGACGTTACTATTAAGGGTGAATATCATATGGAGCAATCTGATGTTGGTTGTGAGGACATGAGTTATGATATGCAAAAAGTACATGTGGCCGAATATGTAGAGTGTGATCAGATCGTGGATGAGAGTGTTGATTGTTTGAGAAAGCGACATAGGCAAGTTGAGTTTGTTTTAAATGAGATTTCAAATGTGAATCCATGTGGAAATCTCTTTGCTATTGCAAGTGGATTTAAGAATGAGAGTAGCAATGGAGAGATTGAGAGTGGAAAAATATTGACAAAAAGTCATTCATTCTCTTTATTGACTTTTGCTCAACTTAACCATTTTTTTCCGTGTGATTTTATTTTATTCCAGGATTCTCGTCACATTGATCTTGTCATTTTTATCTATGACCCGGGTTCGGATTCGAGGTCGAATCCTTTTCAAGAGAGGGAGAATGATGTGATCCAGAATGAGATCTGTTTGTTGCGCCAAGTTAACTTGAAGTTGTGGCTAATTGCATGGCTTGGTCAAATTGGTGTATTTGGGCCATTTTGGTGGATTTGGAAGATTCCTTGGGTTCTGGAGTTTGGTCCATGCATAAGACTTTATGTGAAGGCTTTATTATATCTAAAGCAATATTGGAATGGGTCTTGGACATGCATGGGCTGCCTTGATTGATTTTGGGCTTTATTTCCGAATGGTGCACTAGCAGTGGCGGGATTTGCGCAGTCTTCGTATTTTGAACGTAACTTTCTCGTCCAATGTCCGATTTTGGTGATTCAAATTGAATTGGAAAGAGAACTCGTAGATATACAACATTTTAGCTTATATCAAAGTCCATTTCGGATTTATTCTTGGTCAAAATGAGGACGTAAGATATCCCTACGGTTTTTATATTTTATAATTTTTTAAGGTTATGTGTACAAAGCCCATGCACGAAATTTTAAAGTATTTTATGTGTTATTGGGTTTATTTTACTAGGGTTTTATTATATTTGGGTAGAATTAGGGTTAGCCACCTATTTAAAGGGGCATTATTCATTGTAATTGGAAATTAACTAAGAATATTTTTTTTACAAAACAAAGTGACTTGTGTCATCGAGTGGATTCTTCCTTGGTTCTACGGAACAAAAGCTTATCAATGTGTGGCAAGCGTTGTGGCGCTGTATCGCTGTTCAAGATTCTCCAAAGAAATAAAGAAAGGTTCTTAAGGGCAAAGTTCCTTAAAGGTTGGACTTGATCTTGGAAGGACTTTGTTCTTACAAAATCAAGATTCGCGGTTCTTGGGGCTTAGAACACGTGGAGGGGTTTGCTTGGCTTTATTCCAGACAGGTTTCTATCGATTTACATATGTGATAATGGTTATCACACTTGTTTATTATTTATTGGTAACTTGTGACATGTGTTATTAATATGATTTTTGATAAATTAAATTTTTTATAATTGGACAATTTTGCCCTTAATATGTCAGCAATGTCCTAACGGTTCTAGAGGCATAATTTTTTAGTTTTCCTCCCATCGATCTATTGAGTTGCCTACCCTCAGGTCATTCGCTGCCCGAAGCCCTACGGTTTCTTCGCTAGCCTAGTTCAGAGTTAGCCTTTATAGCTTAGCTTTGAAAGCAAGTCAAGCACCAGCGGATTCATCAATAGCAGTAGAGTCGTAAACAAGAACAGCAGAGGCTGAACAATTCACTTCTTTCTGTTGCCGCTATTCTCTGTTTTGAAGCAAAGAGATAACGTGTTTTTAAAGGAAAATAAATTTTTCTTTTTGCTTTCCATGGCCTCAATGGCAGAAACTAATCTTTCAAAAAGGGCTCTCCATGTTTACTTGATGATTCAAGGAGAAAATGAAGAAAAAGTCAAGAAAAGGGTTTGGGAAATTATGAGATTAAAAGGTAATTCTCAATTTCCTTAATCCTATAAAGCATGTTTCTCCTTTCTTGATTATCTAGTATGATCTAGGGTTTCTTTCTCTTACAAATTTGGGGCTTTTGTTGTTCGAAGATGAGTTTGGAAGTAGTGTGCATGTGTGAAGCTTAATTGGAACTAATTAGTGTAATTTGTTTCCAATTTAATCAATTTGTTGTTGAAAAAAATTGTTGCCATTCTAGAGTTATTGATCCACTCTTAGATAGCCTAGAATTTTTCTTGGGTTGTTCATGTGTGGTGGGACTCAATTGGTGTTGGATTAATTTGATTAATCTTGTGTAAAATTGGATTAAAGCTTGATAATTTAGGTAATTTCGGTTTTCTGGTCAGACCTGTTAAAATTGGAAATTATGTGATGTTTTTGATGTCATACGAATGTAATGGATGTGTTTGGGAGTTGGCACAATTTACAGAAAGTGTTTCCGACTTGAAATAAGCGAAGATGGCCAAAAATGGCGTTACCGGGTGACTTTTGAGTCAACAGGGTGACGACTGTCCAAACCGTAAGTTCTTCACTGTTCTGGCAGCCCATGAAATGCCCTGACACTATTGGAGCTTACCTGGGCAGTTTCCATAAGTGTTGGGTAGTTGGTTCGATCAAAAACGTGTTTTATGTAATTTTTCGAAAAAATAGTTTTCGTAAAAGTTTCGCGAGTATTCAACTTGTTTATGTCAATAGTTGATATTGAATAAATAGGTTTAGGTGAAATATGAATAAATTATTCATATTAGATATTGAATAATTTATTCGGTATTTTGAAAAAGTTTTAAAATACGATTTCGCCCGGACCCGCGCTTTCGCTACGCCCATCGTCGCAAAACCCCAACATCATATGGTCTACAGCATATCAAAATAACTCGTAAAAATTACGATTAAATTGATATCCTTAATCGCATATAATATAGTATTCATTATGCGATCATCATATGATGCATACGATTGACTAGACATTCCAATCAATCTATCTTTCGACAAAGAAGTCATCATTTACGAAAGACGAATACTATATATATAAAAGACACGTTAACTGTCAAACAGTTATACTAACTGTCATACAGATAGTCTTACTATGTCCTTTATTAGATCATATCTAATACACAATTAATGGGAGTATCTCACAAGTCTTCTGTTTTATATTATATATAAAACTTTATATCAAATATATCAGAGACTACTCCCACTACTTACATGGAGAAAAGAAGACTTAGGATATATAACACTAGAAAGAAGTTTGTACGCTCCCACTGACCCTACCAACAAATATGTATTCTCTGTGATTTGATAAAATCAGACAATCCGACTGTATCAAAATTAGAGAACACATATTTTTGGAAAGCTTATCTGAGTCTACAATAGGCTCTATAAACTAGTATATCAAACTGTGATCTTAGCAGAATACAAACTCTAGGGACATTCTAGAATGAACTCTTCAAACAAAGAAACCACGACGGATTTCTCATTCGAAGAAATCACTCAAGAACACCAATTTGCATTCTTTAGCTAAAATACAGTTTTATATCAACATTAACCAACAGATCCTTTATTGTTCAATTAGTGCGATCGAGACAAGTATTCTCAGAATCTACAATAGACTACTGAGTATTGACCGGCGTAAACACACACGTATAACGCAAGCGTACGTATCGTTCAAGTAGTATAAAAAATATCGATCCCACGAGGACTTAATACCTAAGCTATTAATTTTATGAGGTCAAATGATTACTAGTATCTAACAGGTTGTTTGATTGATTTGAAATGGCGACGATTCTAAATTTAAAGACAAGTAAATAAAATTGTTCGAAAGTAAGTTTTAAGAAAATTCAATATTAAAAACTATCTAGGGTTGTGAATCTTTTCAATATTATTTAAAGATGAAGTGGTTATCCTATAGTTGGGTAATATATTGATTTATTAACCTAGAACACTAAATTATGTGAAAGCCTCTTCCGATGGTCAATTACAAATACCTAGTATAATCCAATTGAACCATATGTCTATGTCAACCAAATTACCTAGATTCATTAAGATTAAGTTCCAATTAAGGCTACCCCCGCCCGACAGGTATATTCCTATCCTGTAAGGAAATCTATTAAAAGAGTTATATATCTTCAAGGAAGATCGTGGGCTATTGAGTCTAAGGTCTTAAACTTAAAATCCTTATGTCTAGTTCATTTTAAGTTTACCTAATCAATTTTATTAATGGCCAGTTAATAAAAAGCATTAAGATTAAGACTCAATAAATAAATTTTTATATTACCCAAACTATAATCTAACTCTTATAAACCATGATATTGAAATTCATCACAACCCTAGATAACTAACTTAGTTATGACACATGGCTAGGGCTAGTAAAAACTTAAAAGTAAAAGCTATAAAGTAAAAATGCGAAATAGTAAATGCGGTAAAGTAAATACTGAAAAGTAAATAACAATAAAATAAAATGCTAAGGTAAAATGAATTACTTTTACTATTTACTATTTTAGATATCTCCCATAAAATAATATATAACTTGTGATAATATTACCAACCAGCCATATAGGCGGTAACCTGATTAATTCAAATTAAGTCCGACCAGCCATAAAGGCGGTATGATTTGTCCATGAACCTGCCATATAGGCGGTAAGAAAATTTAATTATCAACCAGCCATATAGGCGGTATCCTGGATTAGTCAGGTTTAAACCAATTTAAATTTAATAGCCAACCGACCAATATGGCGGTATCCGTATTAAGTCAAATTTTAAATAGTAAATATATTATATTTAAGGGAGATTAATCTAAATAGTAACAGTAAAAGAATTACCTTTCACCTTAGCAAGGAGAAGTTACCTCATCATGGTTGAATAGTAAAACTGAAACAGTAAAAACAAGATAAATTACTATTACTATTACTATTACAGAAAGTAATTACTATTACAAAATGTAATTAATTACAAAACTTAAATTAAAAGAGATTAGAGAGAGAAACTCCCGATTTACATCAAAGAAATGAGAGAGAAGGGTGCAACTAAAACTGAAATGGCGGCCTCCTTTTATAGGCATATTTTGGTCCAGCGTCGCGACGCTGAAAATGCACTAGCGTCGCGACGCTAGCAACAGTTTCTGGAGTCCACGCGTACGTTGACCACGCGGCTGTCGGCACAATAATTGGTGACATGTGTCACGCTCTGGTTAGCTGGCGATGCGGTCCAATGAAATCGTGCCACGTGTAATCTTGTGATTGGGTGTACATTTGGTCTAATAGAATGGTGACACGTGGCATGCTCTGATTCGTTGATTATTCGGTCCAAGAGAGAGGCGACACGTGGCACGCGGTTTGGGTGGTCCAATGAGGTGATGACACGTGGCATGCGGCGCATGTTAGCAAGGGCGGCGCACGTTAGCAAGATCTGGCGCACGTTAGCAAGTCCAACCTATTAGATTTTGACACGTGGCTGACGGCGTATGTTAGCACATTCGGCGCATCCTGGGCGTCGCGACGCGCAAGGCTTCAGCGTCGCGACGCGGAAAAGACGAAAATATCTCTGTTGACTCATTTTTGTCCGTTTTTTGCCCCAAATTGCCTCCAGTGCTTTCCAAACTTTATTTATTTGCAAAATAATAACAAAACACATCAAAACATTCACAAAACTCAAGAAACTATACAAAATATTAGGATAAATGAGTGGGAAATAGTGATATAAATACCACTCATCAAGTATAACCTTTCTCAATGTCATACTATAAAGGTCAAACTTTTATCAAGCTCACTTTGCTTTTGTTGCGAAAACAAATTGCACAGTTTATGAACTATTCATAATGTAAGCCTAATCAAGTTCAAAACTTTATCGTAGTAAGCTACGAACAATTTTAGATCTATGGTTCAATGGTAATTTCTGAAGTCGATCTCAAATATCGCTCCCACTATAAGTTTTAAGATAATTTTCTTCAATAAAAAAATAACATAACCAATAAGTATGAAATACTTTGTAAATGATTCTGACATCCTATTGGACTTATACGGAAGATGTCGTAGGGTTTTTTCATCTTATTAATTATATAGTTCCACTCATAGTTTATCATTTTCTCATTTGACATCAATAAGTCAAGTCTTTTCTATAATCGTCAACATCCAATGTTAACCATCAAGTAACAAAATAATTTTATCACTCATGATTGTAGAAAAGATATTATATCAAATAGAATCAATATTCTATTAAATAGAATAAATGATCAACCTTACTTGTACCTCCGAGGCGCAAGTACTTTCAATTATATAACAATTATACAAAAGAAAGTTTCAAATCTCAAACTTTTCAAGATTCTAATTTTCCACTATACATATCATATATGTAATTGTAGGAACAAATAAAACCTTAATTAAAGAGATGAATTAGTGTTACTGGAGCATAACCCCAAGAGTATTGAAACTAATTCAGTAACACTCAATATCAACGAATCAAATCATATAAGATTCAATTACTCCCACTGACCAATTCCATCAAGATGGAATCGTGGAAGTTTAATATTGAGTAAGAATCACATTCATTAAATAACTTTAGAACTAATTGCCTTAAATTCACGTGTTTGATCATATCAAACAACTTTGAACAATTCAAAGACTCACAATGAATTTTAAAATTATAGCTTTCAGCAGTACAAATAGAATATCTTTGAACCATTCAAGATATTTTATCCGCGTTTCATCAGAAACATATTGAACGTTCTTGATCAATTCAAGATATTCAATATGTTCTCTATAAGAAACACGTAACAAAGTCATGACAAATCATTAACTAAGTTACGGAGTAAAGAAAACTATCTAAGGCAATTTCTAATTCATTAAACTACACACATCCAATGTATTAGTCTAATAAATCTTGTGGTCCAATAACAATCATTGGTTAAATGAGATTTAATCACAACCTGAATACAATATTCATTAAAAGGATAAGGATATATGGTGTGAACTCACATCAGATCATCATTTACCATAAGGAACAAGCATCTAATGCTTTTATGATGAAATCTCATAAAACACAGTTCTAAGTTATTTACTTTACTGAATATTTTTCTTAATGTTCATCTTTTATCAATGACACTACTAGTTATATTAAAATATGCAACAACTGTTTATACATAACAAATAACTATCCAATAGTCACAAGTTCTTATATCAAATATCAAAACAGTCATTAAACATTATTTTAATTAACTAGACGGGAGATCTAGTATCCAATACTTATAGTCGTCGTATTGTGAGAATCAATATTCTCTATACACAACTATACACATCTCTTTTCTTTAACTTTATAATTTGCGTTCAATTATTCACAACAATTGCAAATAATTGATTAGCAAACTGTGTCAGACACGTGACTTCTAAAAGTCTCTAAAGCCAAGAAACGTCATTAAAAGATAAACAAATAATAATGGGGTTTTCTTAATGCCGGTCAAGAATCTCAAGACATGAACTATTCAAGTCAATTCTTATTGCATAAGAAACAACTCTAACTAGATAGTTATATCCTAAATAGATATCTATTTAGATAACTTAGTCGCGAATTAGAAACTAAGTCACAAACCATCTTGATTTTTAAGAAAATCGAAACAACAGTTCTCGATGGTTTTAACTAATCTAACAATATCTAAGTCTACTGCCTTTCTAGAACCTATTCTAGAATTACGCAACCATAAGTAAAGTTAGAAAATATATATTCAAGAAGTATAAATTCAGTGGATTAGAAGTATAAATCTATAAATAATATAAAATGAAAGGAAAAACAAAGTAGAATTTTCCAAAATATTACACACTGCTTAAATTATGGATTTTAAACTCAGCATTGTCTCCCACTACTTTACGTAATACCATAATCCCCAACAGACAACGGGAATTCAATAATTAAATCAAATTCCATAGTGAGAGTATGATCCCATGAATATATTTCGACTAACAGCTTTGGCACGATCTCGCCTACGTATATTCATTAGGTAGACAACTTCTTGTCAATCACTCACCAGTGACTCCTGGTTTTGGTCCTGACCATTTCTCATTGTGACAGCTTTGGCACATTCACAAGGAGGTGTATCAAGGCTACACTTGTCAATGACAAACTCAAGCTACCGGTGTAGTCCTGACAGCTTTGGCACATTCAGGATTTCCACTTTCGCTTGAATTTATCCAGTATCAATATAAAACCGGTATGTATAATAATTCTATAACCTACACCCTCACAGCTTTGGCACGATCTCGGATGCAGTTATAGAAAGATACCAATAAACCATACTGACAAGACAGACCAAGAAACATGTATCCAATACACGTTACTTTACAGCCATATTTAAAAATGGAGATTTTCTTCTGGAAGCTATAATCTACATCAAATGCAGAATTTTTATCTAAATCATTTTCTAAACATTTCAATTCTACCTTAGAAAACATAACACAATTTAACTATTAAATTTCAGTTACATTTCCGTTAGTGTAGAACCAAAAAGTAAAGAAACATATATAGATTCCAAGCATGTGGGAACATTAAAATTGGATTATATATCAAATATCAAGCAAGAGTAATGTAAAGGATGAAGTATCAGACCCGCTCTGATACCATTTTTGCTGGGGTTTTGGGCGATAGTAGCAGCGGAAGCGCGGTTTTGACGAAATCGTAATTTCAAAACTTTTTCAAATTACCAAATAAATTATTCAATATCTAATATGAATAATTTATTCATATTTTCACCTAAACCTATTTATTCGATATCAAATAGCGATATAAATATATATGAAACGTCACGAAAGTTTTACGAAAAATGTTTTTCCGTAAAATGACGCAAAATACATTTTTGACCGAACCGACCACCCAACACTTATGGGGACTACCCAGGTCAGCCCTAATAATGTTAGGGCAGTTCATGGGCTGCCCGAACAGTGATGAACTCATTGTTTGGACAACAGTCACCCGGTTGGCTCAAAATCCACCCGATAACACCGTGTTTGGTCGTTTTCATTTATTTAAACTCCGAAACACTTTCCGGAAACTGTTCCAACTCCCAAAACACATCCATTACATTTATATGACATCAACTTCATCAAAAAAATTTCATTTTTACAGAATCTGATCCAGAAACCAAAAATTCCAATTTTCATGCTTTAAATCCAAATTTTCAAGATTAATCTAATAAATCATAACACCAACCAAAGTCACCACATATGAACAACTCAAGAACAATTCTAGGTGTCACAAGAGTGGTCATAACACTCTAGAATAGCAACTCATCAACAATTGATCAAATTGGACACTAATTACATTAATTGCATCCAAATATACTTCACACAAGCACACATACTTTCAATCCATCATCCACAACCAAAAGCCCCAAAAATTCAAAATTGAAAGAAACCCTAGAACATTTCTAAATCATCAAGAAACAAGAAATCAAATTTCCAAGCTTAGGATTTTGAAGGCTTACCTTAAATCTTCTAATCCTTAGTTTTTTTCTTGATTTTTGTTTAAATTCTTCATGGATTTATCAAACAAGATTTGAAACCCATTTTGTTTGAGGTGTTCGGCCATGGCAACAACTTTGAAGAAGTGAAATTTTTTTATCTTATAAAGAAGCTCATGACCGACTTTGACAAGGTCAACAAGGGCATTTTGGTCCTTTAGCACATTTAATCAAATTAAATATAAATTAAACTTTATGTAATCCAATCAACATTGCACACATCAAGTTTAATTAATTCATGCCATTTGTTCCAATAATAAATGGACAAATTCCATAACATTTATGGAAAAAGTTTAATAATTAACAATTCAAATATTTAACAATTAAATATCCAAATAATTAATTAATGTAATTATTATTATATATGTATTTTTATTTACAATAAATAAAAATGCATATATTTATGGCATGTGTCAAAATCTCATTTGACGAATAATTAATGTGTATCTAATCGTATTATGTAACAAATACAAATACATAATAATTATTAACGGACAAAATCCCCTAATGCATGTGTTATCGTTTAACCGATTAAACGATCTGAATTAACTCATTTAATCCGATGAAGTATTATGAATAATCTGTATTATTCATATCGTGTTGCCCAAGTGCTCAACGAGTACACTTCATATTGTGAGACTCTCTAAGTTTAGGTTTATCCGTCACGAAATCCAATTTCGTGTCCATAATCCACCCACTCATGGATTATGACGACCACAAATAATCTCGCTAAACTATACAAGCCGAGGTCATTGCATACGTATAATCCACCTGTCACAGGCTATCCGTATTATACATGGGATATAGATGAAAACGTCAAATCTGTTCGGTATAATATAGTAAACTTTCAATTTACGATCTCTAAATAACACTCGGAACTAATCTCCAATGTTATACCACGGCCATGGATTAACTAGATCGTAAACAAATGAGGATGCTTACGCACTGTACATAGGACTGACGGTTCCTATCTTGATATGCACTGGATATCATGAGCACCAGTCCACACCCAATGAACATGCGGAGGTCTGATCTAAATAGATCGGTGACGTGACTGCCATAAAAGTGTGGAGGATAACTCATATATCCCACTGTGGTATTGTAAGTGTTCCTAGAACATGCCAAGGATCTCTAAGAGTGATTTGTGTGTGAATAAATCAAAGAGAGTTGCGGAATCACTCACATTGATCGGATGAATTTCAAGACTTTTCTTTGTATTTCGGAAGCTCTAATCTTTGTGTTTGCATTCCAAACTCATGGATTGGTTTCTCTATCACCTTTATTTGTCTCTTTAAGTGCTAGCTTAATTGAATTTTGCAACAAAATTCAAGAAGAAAAATGAACCAAGTTCAAGCCCATGGGAGAGAAAAATGAGTGAGATGAGTGAATAGTTAGTTATACTTCCAAAGTTGACTTGCTTTTATATTTAAAGTTGGTGTGTAGGATTTGGTTTGTGTGTTTTAAAAGCAATCCAACCCTTTCACTCAACCAATTACCAAATTCCATCACTAGTCAAACACATTGATGTAAGTTGGTGGGCCCCACTTTAAATTCCAAATTTAAGTCGGACAATCCAACATGCAACTTCGCTCGGGCCCGGGTTCGTTTAATTCTGAATTAAACGAATTTTCCGTTGCGACATAATTAAATCCAATTTAATAATAATGCCTAGCGAAATTATTACGTAATTCGCTTATGAATTAATTGTAAATTAATTCGTTCGCACGAATTAAAATCCAATTTTAATTCCGCATTGAAAATCTAATTTCAATTAATATATCTAATATATTATTTAGCCCATTAAAATTAATTAAATAGTAAAATCTAATTTCACAATTAAATTCATTTTGCCGATTAATTCCAAATTAATCGCGTTCTCTTCTCTAGACGAATTTAATCCCAGATTAAATTTTTGACAAATTTAATCCCAGATTAAATTTTTGACGCAATTAATCCCAGATTAATTTTATCTCTGTTAATTAAATCCCAGATTAATTATTCCCGTAATTAATCCCAAATTAATTTTCTCTCTCATAATTAATCCCAGATTAATTCTGTTCGAGTCAAATCTCATTGGTGAATCTTTGGGAAGCGACCCAAAAGATCCTTGGATATGTTGGCAGTAAATACGATCATCGGAATATCCGAACACGTGCGTACCTGGTACCACGTTCTTACCGATTTACAAGACATGGTTGGCTTCTAGCAAAGCACCATGCCTTCCCAATTCTCCAGAAATATTCTTTAAAGGAATATATAATCTTTATCATGTGTAGTATACAGTGTATTGCGTATTATGATCAAGTATCGGATGTCACATGCTAGGTGTAGACACTGTATTTTTGCATAAAGCCCAATGATGAGCCTCGTATGGAGGCACTACCTGATAAGTCGCAGAAGTCGCAGGAGACGAATGTCGGAACGGAAAATTCTAAAATTAATACCTCGTCAAATTTAAACTCACTGGTTAGCCTTGGGTTCACTTAGTCGATTTCTCTTTTAAATATTAGCCTTGGCCCAAAACCCCCCGCAACCCATAAAAGCCCACATACCCATACACACCCATCCAAAACCCATGCAACCCTTTTAGGCCCACACGCCCAAGCCCAATCCAAAATAATTTAATCACATGTAACATATGCCAAATCCCTCCAAATCACCTTCCAAATTAACCAAGATTGGATCCTCTAAATTTGGAAAGGAAATCAAGGCATATTTGTGGAGGTGGGCGGCCACACACACAAACCCTAACCTAACATGCAAAACAAAGAAACCCTAGCACACCATTATAAAAACATAACACCTCTAAACCCTAAATCCTCTCCCGGGACGTGACTCTCTCTTCTCTCTCACATTACATACACACAAACCCTATAGCTATGGACAACAATTAGAAGCAAATAAAAAGCAAATACTCTCATCTCTCTCCTTCCCAACACAAGACGGCAATAACAAAAAAAAACCCTAAATACGCTCATCTTCTCTCCTCTTTCGTTCTCACCCACTCGGTAAAACCAAAAAAAAAAAACAAAAACCCTAGCTCACGTCCTCTCTCTTCTTTTCTCACTCTCACGGCCAAACCATAGAAAACAAACCCTAAGCCTTCTCTCTCTCTCTTCCCTCTCGCCTTACACGGCCTCCCTCTCTTCTCTCTCTATACAAACTGACCAAACAAAAAAAACCTAACTCCAGCCACCCTCTCTACTCTTCTCAAATCAACAAACTCCATCCTCTCTTCCTCTCAACCTCTCGGCAGTAACATAGTAAACATAAACCCTAATCTATCTCATTCAACAACACTCTCACTGACCGAAAAACAAACCAACCCTTCTCACAAACCCACGAAGGACACACACCCACCGAACAAACAATCAACTAGCAGCCCTTCTCTTTTCTCGGAAAAACAAACACACAGCCTGACCAATTCAAGAAGATGAGAAAACCATTCATAAAAAACAAACCTAAGCCACGCACACACACCTTACACACACTCAGCAAGCCATGTTAACAATGCACACACTCACCGACTAAACACATTCAACACATACAGACTTGGCTCTCTCTCTCACTCAACACATACACCACGTTGACACCTTGCACGCCACTCTCAAATACAAACACACGTCACATCACTCACTGCCAAGACACACACACACCGACTCACACACAGTGCCAAAAGAAACTGCCTCTTAACCAACACCACAAACATCACCCACATCAGCCCTTCCCCAAAACCGTGAAACCAATCACCAAAACCCCAAAATAAACCGTCCAAAAACAGCCTCCTCTGACTACCAAAACACCCCTGAAAATAGTCCAAAAATCAGCCCTCGAACCATCCAAAAAACAGCCCAAAGCAGCGAAGAAAATAGAGAAAATAACGAGCAGAAACAGCGAACCAGAAAAAAGCAGCGGAGCATTAACCCTTCCGGTGACGTCTCAACGCCCTTCCGAGAAGCGACTTAGAATGTAAGACCTGGGAGCCCTCTCTTTAATATTCGTTTTGTTATCCCAGACACGACATGCTTCGTTGGACATGGAATGCTTCCAACCGGGCAAGCGAGATCCCACACTAACGGCCAAGTCCCCTAGTCACATTTGATTTCTTTAATATTTTTGTTATTTATTTTTTTATGTTCATTTACTGTCTGTGTTTATTATTCCGCTACTTACCTTCCGTTTGTTATTCCATTTTTTATTTATTTATCACTGATTGTTAGTGCGCATGGCTATTTACATTGGATTAAAAGTCCCCTCATTTGCGGGAAATGCCTAAGGGCAGCCTTTACCACGATATTTCACTACGTCGGACGAGGTATGCTTGGTTAGATATGAAATACGTTCAATCGGGCATACGAGGTCTCATATAGATGTCGGCCAAATCTCTTGGTCGCATCTCTTTTCTTTTATTATGTTATTCATTTCTTGTTGTTCTGTTAGTTATTTATTCATCGTTATCATTTAGTGCGCATGGGCTACTTACATCGGATTAAAGGTCACCCTATTTGCGGGAAATGCCTGAGGGCAGTCTTTACCATGATATTTTGCTGCACCGGACGAGGTATGCTGGGTTGGATGTGAAATATGTCCAGCCGGGCATACGAGGTCATATATAGATGTCGGCCAAGTCTCTTAGTCGCACCTCTTTTCTTTTTATTCTGTTATTCACTTTTCTTTGTTGTTCCTTTATTTATTTATTTATATTTATCGTTATTTGTTAGTGCGCATGGCTACTTACATTGGATTAAAGGTCACCCCATTTGCGGGAAATGCCTGAAGGCAGCCTTTACCATGATATTTTGTTGCACCAGATGCGACATGCTTGGTTGGACATGAAATACGTCCAGCTGGGCATGCGAGGTATTATATTGATGTCGGCCAAGTCTCTTGGTCGCATCTACTTTCTCTTATTCCGTTATTTTATTTCACATTTATATTCAGCGTTATTTATCTTTTTATTTGTTTGCTTTTATTGTCATTTTAATGTTCAGCCTTTATTTGTGTTTATGTTTTGTTTACTTTCATGTCCGTTTACATTATGTTAATGATTGTGTGTGTCACCCATTGCGGTATATCGGATGGAAACCTAGACGTAAATTTCATAGCCGAATCCGAATGGACGGTAGTGCGGTCTGTACTTGGGATACAACTCCACGTACCACTCGGGAAATACTTACATAAGCCTTTTTAACCTCCATTCATTTGCTATTTATTCATTGAAGCTTTTCCACCTTTGATTATTTATTATTTTCATTTTTGCAACTCATACTCCTTAATGTAATATGCTTCCATTGTTTCTATTAATGTTTATGGGTGTGCAAACTTGTATGTTACTTGAATAATCTTGCATGTGCTGCATAAGACTTGGTTATATCATTGCATAAAACTTGTTCACTACAACTGGCATAAGTAAGGGACCATTCCGAACCCAACGGTTTGAGGTATTCCCTTGCGAGGGGTGAGTACGGCCTTTAATCATTTCCCAGTTCACACTGGGTGGCGATTCCTTTATTCTCCGGTTTAGTCCCCCGCAGGCTAGTCCGTACTCCTGACGGGCCGTGAGCCCGGACAGTGTCACCTCCGCTTTGTGCCCGTGCCCACACTAGGCCTGGGGCGGGAATTATGTTTGCCCCGTATGAAGCATATATCGGATAACTAGCAACTAGTCTCTATAATCGGATAATCATGACCTAGTTATATTATCCGATGACTGCAGTACTTAAGAGTACCAGTTTCATATCCATGTGTGATCATCATCTCCATATGACTGAAGTGATACTTCCATCTTGAAATCACACCCAATACACTACGATTCTCAGTATACCAAAAAGAGGCTTATACAGAACCTGTTAAAGCCCCGGACGACCAAAACCAAAGTATACTGATTGTCGTAAGTATTAGCGATGCAAGTCTCAGGTTAAGACCAAATACACCTACCCTGATTCGGATTCCCATAGACACATTGTCATACTACCACTGGGATTCCGATGGGTCTATCCAGAGCGAAGCTGTTCCTGTACCATCGGTAAACAGAACTTCCTATCACACTTGCATAAATATCCAATACTTAAATATATGAGAACTATATCGTTAAGCTTCCATAATGCGCACAAGTGTGATACTAGCCTATTCCGCATTATCGATGTCCAGTCTCGATAATACTACGACTAGGGATATTTAATGATTAAACCTTTCGTGGATTAATACTTTCTCATAACTTATTAATCTCGTACTAATCATATGGACTTTTATCATTTATATATCCAAGTAATCTAATTATAAAATGATAAAAGAATAATTTTCTTTTTCACATAGTTAATTTTGTACAAGAACACCCTGTCCTTTAAAAAATAGTGATGCTATGGGTCATAATTGTCCAACAATCTCCCACTTGGCCTATAGCCAATCACTCAAGTGTCCAACACTTGAACTATGTACTGGTCACTCATGCTTATGCTGAGATATCGCTTTCGTCAGCGGATTTACAAGGTTATCATATGATGCGATTTATTCAATCATCACATCGCCACGATGTATGATCTCATGAATCAGATAAAACCATCGAAGTACATATTTAGATCGTTGATGAGACCGTAATTCTTTAGCATGTGCTGTAGCCTAGCTCAGCTGCTAATAGAACTACTCCTAATCCAATTAGGAATTTTATAGATCGAAAATATTTCTTTTGCTGCCTCAGCCGCAACAATATATTCCACTTTTGTTGTTGAATCGGCAACAGTATCTTGCTTGGAAGATTTCCAGCTCACTGATCCATTGTTCAACCAAAATACGTACCCTTATTGTGACTTACACTCGTCTTTATCGGTTTGGAAACTTGCAACGGTGAACCCAGTCACTCCAAGTTCTCCTTCTCCATAAATTAAGAAAGCATCCTTAGTTCGTCTAAGATACTTAAGGATGTTCTTAACATCAATCCAGTGACCATCACCTGGATTGGCCCAATTATGACTTCATATGCCCAAAGCATATGAGACACCAGGTCACGTACATGTCTTTCAATGTACGAGTTCTCGGAAAGTGCCAACAACTTTTAGATCTATCTTAGTAGATCTTTATTCCTAGAATAAAGGTTTCCCCTCCCAAGTATTCATGGAGAATTTTAATGAAAGCCAAGCATTCACAGATTGTTAACATGAGAATGTTATTACCAAGAAATAATACATCATCAATGTTTAGGACATCCAATATCAGTGCACTCCCACCAACCTTCTTATATACACAAGAATTATCTTCGTTTTGAACGAAACTATATACCATTATGATCTCATCAAAACGTTGACTTTAAGAACATAATGATTGCTTCAATCCATGAATGGATTGATTTAACTTGCAAACCTTGTTTGCATGTTTCGGCACGATAAAATTGTAGGATTTTCTAGGTCAAACCAAGATCAATTAAGCATATGAAATGTGTGAATACAATAAAGTAAGATGGCGAAAATACTCACTTTGATCGGCTAAGTGGATGTGTAGACAACAAAAAATTCCTCCTCCAACTTTCGGCCAATGTGTCATTTGTGTTGATCTTCAAGCTCCAAGCTTTGAGTGTTGATTCCAAGCTCAAGGATTGGTTTCCCTATCACCTTTGAATGACTCCTTGATGTGCTAGCATTCATGATTTTGAATGGAAAATCAAAGAGAATGAACCTTAGGTTCACGCCCAACTTGAGAGAAAAAGAGGCCATGCATTCGGCCAATGAGAGAAAAATGTGAGAGTTGTGTGTTTCTGTTTCTAAAACAATTAATTCCCTTGTTCAAAAAAATCTCTCAAACTTTTGTATATCCTTTTCCAAAAAGGCTAAAACAATTTGGAGGGAAAATGGCATTAATTGCCTTCAACTACTCTCATCACCAAAAAGTGACTTGCATCACATCACTCAAAGTTGATGTGACTTCCATCACAAAAGGTGACTTGCGATGTGACTTGTGGGCCCCATTTTAATTCAAAATCCGAATGAGCCCGCAAACACTCCCGGGCTCGGGTTCGCTAATTCTGAATTAACGAATTTTCCGTTGCGACGTAATTAAATCAAATTTAATTAAATAATTATGCCTAGCAAAATTACTATTCATGCCGCTAGTGAATTAATTCTAAAATAACTCGTTCGCCCGAATTAAAATCTAATTTTAATTCCGCGTCGAAATCTAATTTCGTTTAATATATCGAATATATTATTTTATCGATTAATTCCAAATTAATCGTTCTCTCTCTTCAAATAGTATTTTATCCCAGATAAAATATCTTTGTAATTATTCCTAGATTAATTTTCTCTCTCTTATAATTAATCTCAGATTAATTATGTCCGAGTCATACGTCATCGGTGAATCTTCGGGAAGCGACCCATGAGATCCCTGGATATATTGGCAGTAAATCCGGACGTCGGACTATCCAAACACGTACGTACCTAGTACTACATTTTTACCGATTTACAAGACATGGTTGGCTTCTAGCAAAGCACCATGCCTACCCAATTCTCCAGAAATATTCTTAATGGAATATATAATCTGTATCAGGCGTAGTATACATAGTATTGCGTATAGTGATCCAGTATCGGATGTCACATGCAAGGCCTGAGGCTGGAATTGTGTCTATACACTCTATACACTACGATTCTCAATATACCCAGAAGAGGCGTACACGAAACCTGTTAAAGCCCCGGATGACCAAAACCAAAGTATATTGATTGTCGCAAGTATTAGCGATGCAAGTCTCAGGTTAAGACCAAATACACCTACCCTGATTCGGACTCCCAGAGACACATAGTCATACTACCAATGGGATTCTGAGGTGTCTATCCAGAGCAAAGCTGTTTCCGTACCATCGGTAAACACAACCTCCTATCTGACCGGCGTAAACACACACGTATAACGAAAGCGCACGTATCGTTCAAGTAGTATAAAAATATCGATCCCACGAGGACTTAATTCCTACTGTTGTTATTAATTGTTGAATCTATTTATTTACAAATATCTAATTATAGGGAGAAGAGAATGATTGTTTGATTGGTTGAAAGTGGTTTTACAAAATAAATAAATAAATAAAAAGACAAAAGAAAATACTAAGGAAAATAACAAAAGATACAAAGATCTAGGTTGTGATTTCTTTTAATATCATTTTAAAGATAAAGTGGTTATCTTAAAGTTGGTAATATATTGATTTATTAACCTGGAACACTAAATTATGTGTAAGCCTCTGTCGATGGTCAGACACAATTACCCAGTTTAACCCAATTGAACCATATGTCTATGTCAATCAAATTATCTGGATTTATTAAGTTTAAGTTCCAATTATGGCTACCCCCGCCCAACAGGTGTATTCCTATCCTGTAAGGAAATCTATTAAAGGGTTATCTATCCTCAAGGAAGATCGTGGGCTATTAAGTCTAAGGCTGAAATCTAAAATCCCTATGTCTAGTTCATTTTAGATTTACCATATCAATCTTATTGGTGATCAGACAACAAGAAGCATTAAACTTAAGACTTAATAAATAAACCTTTAAATTACCCAACTATAAAATAATCTCTTATAAACCGGTGATATTAAAAGTCATCACAACCTCTAATTAACTAACACATAATTTGGACTAGTAATTCAATAAAAGTAAAAGACATAAAGTAAAAATGCTGAAAAGTAAATTACAATAAAATAAAATGCTAAGGTAAAAGGAATTACTTTTACTACTACTAATTTAGATATCTCCCATAAAATAATATATAAACTTGTGTTAAATTTACCAACCGACCAGTCTGGCGGTATCCTTGATTAGTCAAATTAAGTCCAACCAGCCATTAAGGCGGAACCAAAAGTAAATTTACCAACCGACCAGTCTGGCGGTATCCTTGATTAGTCAGGTTTAAAACAGATTAAAATTAAATTACCAACCGACCAATATAGCGGTATTCCTTATTAAGTCAATATTTTAAATAGTTAATATATTATTTTTAAGGGAGATTAATCTAAATAGCAATAATAGAAGAATTACCTTTCACCCTAGCTGAGGAAATTATTTCAATATGGTGAATAGTAAAAACTGTAAAAAGTAAAAAGTAAAAATTAAATTACTATTATTACAAAAAGTAATTAAATTATTTACAAAACTAAAAAAAAAAAAACTAAAAAAAATAAAAATAAAAATTCTAGAGAGAGAAACTCTCTCTAGAGAGAGAATTAAGAAGAGAAAGGTGTGTTAAAAACTGAAAATTCGCGGCTATTTATAGAAATATTTTCACTGTTCCAGCGTCGCGACGCCAAGTCACTCAGCGTCGCGACGCGCAATTTGTCGACGTGGCACAATGATACGGCGACACGTAGCAAGGCGGCTGACTGTACATGCGACACGTGTCAAGGCTGCTAATTCTCAATTATTGTGATGACGTCATTGATGACGTCATGCTGACGTGGCGATGACGTGGCGAGGCGGCTGACTGTTGACTTGTCGGCACAATAGGATTGCGACACGTGGCGACACGTGTCATGCTCTGATTGGCTGAGGCTGACGTGGCAAGTTGACTCGGTTGACCTGCTGACGTGGCTGATGATGTGGCACAACACGTGGCAAGGTTGACTTGTTGACCGCTGACATGGCTGATGACGAGGCGACACGTGTCAAGTCTGAGTGTCGGCAGCATATGATGATGACACGTGGCACGGCGCACGTTAGCAGATCGGCTGTGATGGTGACACGTGGCACGGCGCATTTTAGCAAAGTCAAAAATTCTTCAAATGGTTGACCGTTGACCAGGCGCATGTTAGCAGATTCGGCTCACGCTGGGCATCTCGGCGCGCTGTGCTCCAGCGTCGCGACGCGCAAAAGACGAAAATAACCCTGTTGACGCATTTTTGTCCGGTTTTGCCCCAAATTGCCTCCAGTGCTGTCCAAACTTTATTTATCTGCAAAATAACAATAAAACACATCAAAACGTTCACAAAACTCAAGAAACTATACAAAATATTAAGGTAAATGAGTGGGAAATAGTGATATAAATACCATTCATCACACCCCCAAACCTAACATTTTGCTAGTCCTCGAGCAAAATATAAAATAACATAACATAATAAAATTTAACTAAGCCACTTTCGTAGGGATCACGGTTGCATTTAGCATATGCAACAAGCCTTTAAACCCCTAGGTGTCCCTAGTGGACGAGTGTAGTCTCGTGAGGGTTTACAGCAATGATACCCACAAACATTTTACAAAAGTAAAAATTATTAAAACTAATGCACACAAAGCAAAAAGACAAGCGAAAAGAGAATAAAGAAAGTTAGTGACTAATCAGGTGAAAATTCTACTCCAAGTTACTAGTTGTTTTGTTTCTTTCTAAATTACCGAATAAGTAAATTCTCCGATTATTTTTACCATTCTCCATATACGCAGCTAACAGAATATTAATCAACTCATTTTTGCCCACAACAGTCATAAGTGCAGTTGATAAGATAATAATATTTTTGTCCTAAAGTTCTATCAGATTTCACACCTTTTTGTAGCAATGGAATAATTTTTGATTTTTCTGATTTTTTCTTTGATTTGTTTTTCTCTATTTTTTATTTTATATACAATACCTTCCGTCTATATAGCGAGCTTTGGGTCGGTGGCTCCCAAACCAGTTGGCTTTAGGGCACCAGGTGTTAAGACACCCCTACGAACTAATTACTCAGACTTCAGATATATATATATTTTTTGCAGCATCTTTGATCCATGTAGCGAGCTTTGGGCCAATGACTCCCAAACCAGTTGGTTTTAGGGCACTAGGTATTAAAATACCCTTACAGACTTAATAACTCGGATCTCGGACGTTTTTTTTTTTTTTTTTTTTTTTTTTTTTTACTCCATCACTATTTGAGATGCTTCCTCCAATTAAACTATATCACAGAATATTACAAACTTTTCAATTTAAGCTCATGTCCGTATGTTTCCATGTAAGTTCATAATACCTGTCAACTGAACATATGAAGATTCATTTTAGTGAGTGTTAAGGAGAATTCACAAATTAAATAATTCAAAAGGAAATAAACAAAAATTAACCTGTTTTGAAATAGGTTTGAGATACGTCTCAGGAGTGGAAATTCCTTACTCTACTACTCGCTACCTTTTACCAATTCCACCTTTTAGTAGTCAAAATAAAAACAAACAACACAAAATATTTTTGTAATTTTTAAAAAATTTTCAATTTTTTTGTATTTTTCGAAAAATTTTGAACTAAAAATAAAAACAACATACAAACTAAAAACAAGGTATTAATCAACTAATTCCCTCCCCCAAACCTAAATGAGACATTGTCCCCAATGTCTTAAACAGTAGAAGAAGAGTTAGAAGGTAATACCTGATCAGCTGAAATTTTACAGGAAAAATTACCGATAGGAAAAATTACCGATTAAGATTTATTTCCAAATTACGATTCTTACCACGATTGTTATTTGACCATTTTTCATTAAAAATTTTGGCAGAATCACCTCTAAAATCTCAAAATTTCCCAAAAATTCACCCTAAAAAATTATCACCAATCAAATCCCAACTTTGGTATTTTTCAGAAAAATTCGACAGAGTCTCCCCTGAATTTTTGATTATCCAATACAACCTAAATCTATCAAATGCCACAAACAAACTCCAAATATCAAACTCAATTTCTTCGCCCCCAATTACTACGAATCAAATTAATCCACAATCCAACCCTTCGTAATTCAAAATTCCCAAATCAAACACACCACAATTCAATCCTAATTACCAAATCAATTTACCCATTACCAAATCAAATTTATCAAATTATTACCGTTACTTTCAAATTCTGATTTTGGCAGTGGTGGGTTCTTTCGGCTCTGTTGTTGGTTTTGGCTTGGATTTCTGGTCTTTGGTGTTGGACGGCAGTGGGTTGGCTTTGGTGACTCTCGGTGGTGGACTCTCGGTAGTGAGGGTGATGGGTCGGTTTTGGAGTATCTCGGCTTGCGGAGGTCGGCTTTGGCAGTCACGGCAAGACACGGCAGTGGGCTCGGCTTGGTGTTGGTGATGGCTTGTGTGGTGATGATGTGGCTTGGTGACTCGCGGTTGAGTCACGGCTCTGGTTGCTTCGTTAGTTTCGGTCTCGACGAAGTGGGTTGTCTGGTTGTTGAGGCTCGGTTTAGCTCGGCGAAGGAAGTGTTGGTGGCTCGCGGTGGTTGCTCACGGTGTGGATCTCGGCGAGGTGGCTCGTGGGTCTTGGTTTTGTTTGTTATCGGTGAGTGTTGCGTTTGGCGATGAGGGTTTGGCAGTGGCGGGTTCGGCGAAGCTTGTGGTGTGTGTTGCTCGGATGTGATGACCGAATGAGTGGCTGGCAGTGGTGGTACTCAGTCAAAGGCTCGGTGGTTGAGGATGAAGAAGATAGAAAGAGTGAAAGGAGATGGTTGCAATGCCTCTGCTTATGTCTCTGATTTCGAGTGTCAGCGTCGCGACGCTGAAATTTTTTTTTTTTTTTTTTTTTTTTTTTGGCAAAATCATGTCTTGCGACGGATAAATCCATAGGGACGCCTCTCAAGAGGTGACTCCTTACTCGGCCGTCTCCTGGATCAACTTGTATCTTCGTGATTTTGTCAAATTTTTATTTTGAAAATCCCGCTTGTACTGGCCTACTTTTGTCCTGAAAAATTCCGTTTTTATTTTTCCTGCAAAACTAACACACAAAATTAAAAAGTTCACACAAAATATGAAAAATAAATTACAACAAAATTGCATGGGTTGCCTCCCTGCTAGCGCTAAATTTTTCGTCTTCAGCCAGACGTGACTGAAATCCATATGTTAAGGAGGTTTCAATGTCGTTTTGAATGTCCGATTAAAGACAATCCCGTGAGCGTTGCTTTTAAAGGGTCTCTTCCAACGGTAAAGTGGCAAAAAGAATTTTGTCTCATTCAGTGCTCGTGCCACCTTTTTAACTTTTGTTGCTCCAGTGGTTCCTGAAAAGAAAGAAAGAAAATTAGGAGGTCTCGTATGGTGTTTGACTTGGAATGGAAGTTCCATTCTGTCAAGCTTCTGGGTGATATCTTTGATTTTTACTCCCCAATACAGCGATGTTTTTCCTGAATGCTCTGGATTTTTATTAAGGTCAGACTTTTGCTCCTCCATTTGCTCTGTTTCTTGCTCTACCTGAGGATGAAAAGATGAGTCAGACATTAGGTCTTCATCCTCTGATTCGGGTGAATTGATTGGCTCAAGTTGATCTTCTTCAAACATTTGTGAAATGGAATCTCCAAGATCTTTGTTTTGAGGATTCAGAATTCTATCCTCAATTTTTGATGCAGTTGGTACAAATGTTTCAGCTTCATCCTCGTCAGAATCTGAATAATAGAAATCAAATCGAGACTTTGCCGGTTCAAGTTCCTGAACTGATACATCTGGTTGTTGATACTGCTGAGCCTCCTCCTCTGTTGACGTGTCATTGTGAAATGATTGGTACTCGAAGGCTTCATCAGTGTCATCTGAAAATGGTTCTTGAGGTATATAGTTCTGGTTTTCTGTTAATTGTCTGATTTGATCTGTCATTCTCTGTATGGATTCTGTGTTACTATGAACTTGTGCATCAAATCGAGCTGTTTGTTCTTTGAATATGTGAATCAATTGATCTTCCTCGGATAATTCTGGTTCTTGATAAGGATCGAAGGAAGATGGTGGATAAGATGAAAATGTGGCTCTCTGAAATGTGATGGCTCGTCATACCATGAAGGATCTTGATAGTTCTGCCACCCTGGATGGTAGTTGTATTCGCAATAATCGCTCGGGTGGTCACCATTACATATGTCACATCTCCATATTGAGTTCTGTTGAACAAATGTAGTATTGCTTAGTTCTGGCATCCAGTGATAATCATTGGGCTCGACAACAGGCCTCAGAAAACCGGACTGTTGCTCCCAGATTTGGGGTGTATCTTCTTGTAAAGCATGTAGTCTTTCAATCTCCCAGTAATGTTCCATTTTTAAGTAACCTGAAATAAAAAGAAAGAAATAAAATTACAGATAAAAATAAAGAAAATTAGATACAAGTAAATTAGATAGCTTCAAAATTAACAACTCAAGAAATATAAGTCCCCGGCAACGGCGCCAAAAACTTGACCGGCGTAAACACACACGTATAACGCAAGCGCACGTATCGTTCAAGTAGTATAAAAATATCGATCCCACGAGGACTTAATTCCTACTGTTGTTATTAATTGTTGAATCTATTTATTTACAAATATCTAATTATAGGGAGAAGAAATGATGTTTGATTGGTTGAAAGTGGTTTTACAAAATAAATAAATAAATAAAAAGACAAAAGAAAATACTAAGGAAAATAACAAAAGATACAAAGATCTAGGGTTGTGATTTCTTTTAATATCATTTTAAAGATGAAGTGGTTATCTTAAAGTTGGTAATATATTGATTTATTAACCTGGAACACTAAATTATGTGTAAGCCTTTGTCGATGGTCAGACACAATTACCCAGTTTAACCCAACTGAACCATATGTCTATGTCAATCAAATTATCTGGATTTATTAAGTTTAAGTTCCAATTATGGCTACCCCCGCCCAACAGGTATATTCCTATCCTGTAAGGAAATCTATTAAAGGGTTATCTATCCTCAAGGAAGATCGTGGGCTATTAAGTCTAAGGCTGAAATCTAAAATCCCTATGTCTAGTTCATTTTAGATTTACCATATCAATCTTATTGGTGATCAGACAACAAGAAGCATTAAGCTTAAGACTTAATAAATAAACCTTTAAATTACCCAACTATAAAATAATCCCTTATAAACCGGTGATATTAAAAGTCATCACAACCTCTAATTAACTAACACATAATTTGGACTAGTAAATTCATAAAAGTAAAAGACATAAAGTAAAAATGCTGAAAAGTAAATTACAATAAAATAAAATGCTAAGGTAAAAGGAATTACTTTTACTACTACTAATTTAGATATCTCCCATAAAATAATATATAAACTTGTGTTAAATTTACCAACCGACCAATCTGGCGGTATCCTTGATTAGTCAAATTAAGTCCAACCAGCCATTAAGGCGGAACAAAAGTAAATTTACCAACCGACCAGTCTGGCGGTATCCTTGATTAGTCAGGTTTAAAACAGATTAAAATTAAATATCAACCGACCAATATAGCGGTATTCCTTATTAAGTCAATATTTTAAATAGTTAATATATTATTTTTAAGGGAGATTAATCTAAATAGCAATAATAGAAGAATTACCTTTCACCCTAGCTGAGGAAATTATTTCAACATGGTGAATAGTAAAAACTGTAAAAAGTAAAAAGTAAAAATTAAATTACTATTATTACAAAAAGTAATTAAATTATTTACAAAACTAAAAATAAAAAAAACTAAAAAAAATAAAAATAAAAATTCTAGAGAGAGAAACTCTCTCTAGAGAGAGAAATTAAGAAAGAGAAAGGTGTGTTAAAAACTGAAAATTCGCGGCCTATTTATAGAAATATTTTTCACTGTTCCAGCGTCGCGACGCCAAGTCACTCGCGTCGCGACGCGCAATTTGTCGACGTGGCACAATGATACGGCGACACGTAGCAAGGCGGCTGACTGTACATGCGACACGTGTCAAGGCGGCTAATTCTCAATTATTGTGATGACGTCATTGATGACGTCATGCTGACGTGGCGATGACGTGGCGAGGCGGCTGACTGTTGACTTGTCGGCACAATAGGATTGCGACACGTGGCGACACGTGTCATGCTCTGATTGGCTGAGGCTGACGTGGCAAGTTGACTCGGTTGACCTGCTGACGTGGCTGATGATGTGGCACAACACGTGGCAAGGTTGACTTGTTGACCGCTGACATGGCTGATGACGAGGCGACACGTGTCAAGTCTGAGTGTCGGCAGCATATGATGATGACACGTGGCACGGCGCACGTTAGCAGATCGGCTGTGATGGTGACACGTGGCACGGCGCATTTTAGCAAAGTCAAAACTTCTTCAAATGGTTGACCGTTGACCAGGCGCATGTTAGCAGATTCGGCTCACGCTGGGCGTCGCGGCGCGCTGTGCTCCAGCGTCGCGACGCGCAAAAGACGAAAATAACCCTGTTGACGCATTTTTGTCCGGTTTTGCCCCAAATTGCCTCCAGTGCTGTCCAAACTTTATTTATCTGCAAAATAACAATAAAACACATCAAAACGTTCACAAAACTCAAGAAACTATATAAAATATTAAGGTAAATGAGTGGGAAATAGTGATATAAATACCACTCATCACTATCTCCATTGCATAAGTATCTAATACTTAAATATATGAGAACTATGTTGTTATGCTCCCACAACGCGCACAAGTGAAAACTAGTCTATTCCGCATTATCGATGTCCAATCTCGATAATACTACGACTAGGGATATTTTAATGATTAAACCTTAGTGGAATAATATTGTCTCATATCTTATTAATTCGGAACTAATCATATGGACTTTTATCATTTATGTATCTTGGTAATCCAATTAAAATGATAAAAGAGCAATTTCATTTGTCACATAGTTAATTTGTACAACAACACCATGTTCTGTACAAATAGTGATGCTATGGGTCATAATTGTCCAACAATCTCCCACTTGGCCTATAGCCAATCACTCAAGTGTCCTACACTTGAACTATTTATGGGTCGCTCAAACTTCTGCTGAGAAACTACTTTCATCAGTGGATTTGCAAGGTTATCATCTGATGCGATTTATTCGATCATCACATTGCCACGATGTATAATCTGACGAATCAGATGAAATAATTGAAGTATATATTTAGATCGTTGATGAGACCGTTAATTCTTTAGCATGTGTTGTAGCCTAGCTCAGCTGCTAACAGAACTACTCCTAATCTAATTAGGAATTTTACAGATCCAAGTTGCTTCTATTGCTACCTCAGCTGCAGCAATATTCCGCTTTTGTTGTTTATTCGGCAACAGTATCTTGCTTGGAAGATTTCCAGCTTACTGTTCTGTTATTCAAACTATATAGTACCCTTATTACGACCTATAGTCATTTTTATCGGTTAGGAAACTTGCAACAGTGAACCCAGTCACTTCAAGTTCTCCTTCTCCATAGCTTAAGAAAGCATCCTTAGATCATCTAAGATACGTAAGGATGTTCTTAGCATCAATCCAGTGACTATCACTTGGATTGGCCTGATTGTGACTCCATATGCTCAAAGCATATGAGACACCAGGTCGCGTACATATATTTCAATGTACGAGTTCTCGGAGAGTGCAACAACTTTTAGATCTATCCCAGTAGATCTTTATTCCTAGAATAAAGGTTGTCTCTCCCAAGTATTCTACGGAGAATTTTCATGAAGTCAAGCTTTCACCGATTGTATATGGGATGTCATTTCCAAGAAATGATATGTCATCATTATATAGGACAATCATTGTCAGTGCGCTCCCACTAACCTCCTTATATATATATATATACACAAGAATTACATTCGTTTTGAATTAAATCATATACCATTATGATCTTATCAAAACATTAGTTCCAAGAACGTAATGCTTTCTTCAATCCATAAATGGATCGATTTAACTTGCAAACCTAGTTTGCACATTTTGGTACGACAAAACCATCAGGATATTGTAAACATCCTCCAAAAGGTTTCTGTTGAAGGAAAACGATTTTGACGTTCAGCTGCCATATTCATAAATGAAACATGCAACATTAGCAAGCATTATTCAAATGGATTTAACCATGGCAACGAGTAAAAGGTTTCGTCGCAATCGACATAATGTTGATAACGATACCTTTTCACTACAAGCCTAGCTTTGTACGTTTGTATGTTTCCATCCATGTATGTCTTCCTTGAAGACTCATATAGTACCATTAGGCACAATGCCTTCTGGTACAACAACCAGTGTCCAAACTTGGTTAGTATACATGGAATCCATTTCGGACTTCATGGCACTATCCCATAATATGGAGTCGATACTTTGTATCACTTCCTCATACGTAGCCGGTTCGTGTTCCTTAATAAAATTGACATCTTTACGAGGTGAGATCAGAAACCCATACCTCTTAGGTTCTTTTCTGAATCTCTCCGACTTACGCGGTTCTTGTGTATTCGAAGATTGTGGTACAGTTTCATCCCTGATGAACTGTTTGTGTTACATTAAGGAACCGGTGCCTAGAACAGTATTACTCTGATTTTCATCGAGTTTTACTTTCCTCCCACTTACCACTACATATAGGAATTCCTCTTAGGAAAACCGCATGGAGAGCAACAATTACATGTTTCTCTGAGTTGTATAAGTACTATACTTTGGTTACCCTAGGATAACCTACAAATTAGGCACTTATCCAATTTGGGTTCTAGTTTGGTATCATCCAAACATATGCCCAGCATTCCCAAATCTTAAGGAATGAGAAAACTCGGTTTCTTTCCTGTTTATATCTAATATGAAATCTGTCTAAAGATTTTCATGAAACCTTATTCAAAATTAGTATTGCACTGTTTAATATGTATCCCTAGAAGGAAAATGGTATCTCAGAGCGACTCATAATTAACCTTATCATGTCCAACAAAATTTGGTTTCTCTGTTCGGACACACCATCAAATTGAGGTGTTCCGAGAGGAGTCATTTATGAAAGAATACTATACTCTTTCAAATATTCGAGAAACTTATTGCTTAAGTATTTTCCACCACCGTCTAACCGTGATGGTTTAATACTTTAGCCGATCTGTCTGTCTACTTCGTGTCGAAACTCTTTTAATTTATCAAAAGTTTCTGATTCGTATTTCAAAAGAAACACATAACCATAACGCGATGCCACATCCGTAACGGTTACGAAGTGTTCATATCCACCTCTAGCCTAGCTAGACATTGGACCACTTGCGTCACAATGAACGAGGGCTAACAGATCGGTGGCACTTGCACTTTCACCAAGTAAAAGGCATTTTAGGCAATTTGCCTAATAAATTAGATTCGTAGACATTATTTGATTAAAATCAAATCTGTCCTAGTACCCACTCTTCGAAAGTGTGGATATACGAGTCTTGTTAATGTGTCCCAGACAACAATACCACAAATAAGTCTAATCTGATTAAATCAGTTTGAGCTATTTGTTTGTCATGCTATATGTTTAAGATTCATTTATATTCAAAATATAAATAATGTTATTCACATCTAATGTGTTTATCTCAATATCATCTTTATAAAATAAAACACTTAGTGTTCTAGAATATAAAGGTATACCTGCAACGGGTTAAACTTAGATATATAGATAATGTTTCTAGTCAAACTAGGTACATTTTAACAGTTTCCTAATTTAGGTACATACCCAAAGGGCAGTTCCTAAACTTAGGTTTCTACGGTTAAAACAACGACTCTCGTCCCGTTTCTGATTCGCAGGTCGATCTCAACTGAAGTCAGTATCCTTCTCATCAGTAGATTCTGCACATCAGTACATATATTTGTGTACCACATCTAGTATCAAAAATCCAATTTTGAAACCAGTAGTGAACATGTTTATACCGCTCTGATACCATTGTAGGGTTTTCTAGGTCAAACCAAGATCAATTAAGCATATGAAATGTGTGAATACAACAAAGTAAGATGTCGAAAATACCCACTTTGATCGGTTAAGTGGATGTGTAGAAAACAAAAAATTCCTCCACCAACTTTCGGCCAATGTGTCCTTTGTGTTGATCTTCAAGCTCCAAGCTTTGAGTGTTGATTCCAAGCTCAATGATTGGTTTCCCTATCACCTTTGAATGACTCCTTGATGTGCTAGCATTCATGATTTTGAATGAAAAATCAAAGAGAATGAACCTTAGGTTCACGCCCAACTTGAGAGAAAAAGAGGCCATGCATTCGGCCAAGGAGAGAAAAATGTGAGAGTTGTGTGTTTTTGTTTCTAAAACAATTAATTCCCTTGTTCAAAAAGTCTCTCAAACTTTTGTATATCTTTTTCCAAAAAGGCTAAAACAATTTGGAGGGAAAATGACATTAATTGCCTTCAACTACTCCCATCACCAAAAAGTGACTTGCATCACATCACTCAAAGTTGATGTGACTTCCATCACAAAAGGTGACTTACGATGTGACTTGTGGGCCCCACTTTAATTCAAAATCCGAGTGGGCCCGCAAACACTCCCGGGCTCAGGTTCGATAATTCTGAATTAACGAATTTCCCGTTACGACGTAATTAAATCTAATTTAATTAAATAATTATGCATAGCAAAATACTATTCATGTCGCTAGTGAATTAATTCTAAATTAACTCGTTCGCCCGAATTAAAATCTAATTTTAATTCCGCGTCGAAATCTAATTTCGTTTAATATTTCGAATATATTATTTTATCGATTAATTCCAAATTAATCGTTCTCTCTCTTCAAATAGTATTTTATCCCAGATAATATATCTCTGTAATTAATCATAGATTAATTTTCTCTCTCTTATAATTAATCCGAGATTAATTATGTCTGAGTCATACGTCATCGGTGAATCTTCGGGAAGCGACCCATGAGATCACTGGATATGTTGGCAGTAAATCCGGTCGTCGGACTATCCGAACATGTACGTACCTAGTACTACGATTTTATCGATTTACAAGACATGGTTGGCTTCTAGCAAAGCACCGTGCCTACCCAATTCTCCAGAAATATTCTTAATGGAATATATAATATGTATCAGGCGTAGTATACGTAGTATTACGTATAGCGATCCAGTATCGGATGACACATGCAAGGCCTGGGGCTGGAATTGTGTCTACCCCGTACGAAGCATATATCAGATCTCTGGTAACTAGTCTCTATAATCGGATAAGCATGACCTAGTCATATTATCCCGATGACTACAGTACATAAGAGTACTAGTTCCGTATCCTACGTGATCATCATCTCCATATGACTGGAGTGATACTTCCATCTTGACATCACACCCTATACACTACGTTTCTCAATATACGCAGAAGAGGCGTACACGAACCTATTAAAGTCCCGGACGACCAAAACCAAAGTATATTGATTGTCGCAAGTATTAGCGATGCAAGTCTCAGGTTAAGACCAAATACACCTACCCTGATTCGGACTCCCATAGACACATAGTCATACTACCAATGGGATTCCGAGGGGTCTATCCAGAGCGAAGCTGTTTCCGTACCATCGGTAAACATAACCTCCTATCACACTTGCACAAGTATCCGATACTTAAATATATAATAACTATGTCGTTATGCTCCCACAATGCGCACAAGTGCAATACTAGTCTATTCCGCATTATCGATGTCCAATCTCGATAATACTACGACTAGGGATATTTTAATGATTAAACCTTAGTGGATTAATATTGTCTCATATCTTATTAATCCGAAATAATCATATGGACCTTTATCATTTATGTATCTTGGTAATACAATTACAAATGATAAAAGAGCAATTCCATTTGTCACATAGTTAATTTGTACAACAACACCATGTTCTGTACAAATAGTGATGATATGGGTCATAATTGTCCAACAAAAATCGTCAGGATGTTGTATAAAACATCCTCCAAAAGGTTTCCGTTAAGGAAAGCGGTTTTGACGACCATTTGCCATATTTCATTATGAAATATGCAGTAATAGCAAGCATTATCCGAATGGATTTAATCATGGCAACAGGTAAAAGATTTTGTCGTAATCGACACCATGTTGATGACGATACCCTTTCGCTACAAGCCTAGCTTTGTACGTTTGTATGTTGCCATCCATGTTTGTCTTCACCATGAAGACTCATTTGCTACCAATAGGCATAATGCCTTCTGGTATATCAATCCAGTATCCAAACTTGGTTGATATACATGGAATCCATTTCGGATTTCATGGCACTTTGCCATAAAGTGGAGTCGATACCTTGTACCGCTTCCTCATACGTAGCCGGTTCAGTATCTCAATAAGATTGATATCTACATGAGGTGAGATCAGAAACCAATACCTCTTAGGTTGTTTTCTGACTCTCTCTGACCTACGCGGTTCTTGTGTATTAGAAGATTGTGGAACAGTCTCATCCCTGATGAACTGTTCATGATCCGTGAGGGGATCCGTGCCAGGAACAATATCACTTCGATTTTCATCGAGTTCTATTTTCCTCTCACTTATCACTGCATTTAGGAATTCCTCTTTCAAGGAAAACCGCTTGGAGAGCAACAAATTTCTTTGTTCTCTTGTGAGTTGTGGAATTAGTTTCCTTAGGATAACCAATTACATAATAGGCACTTATCCAATTTGGGTTGTAGTTTGGTATCATCCAAACGTATGCCCAACATTCCCAAATCTTTAGGAATGAGAAACCCGGTTTCTTTCCTGTCCATATTTCATATGGAGTCTGTCCAATAGACTTTAACGGAACCTTATTCAAAATACGTATTGCACTGTTCAATGCGTATCCCGTGAAGGAAATTGGTAGCTCAGTGTGACTCATCATTAACCTTACTATGTCCAACAAAGTTCGGTTTCTCTGTTCAGACACACCACTCAATTGAGGTGTTCTGGAAGGAGTCCACTGTGAAAGAATACTATACTCTTTCAAGTAATCGAGAAACTTATTGCTCAAGTATTTTCCACTACGGTCCAACCATAGTATCTTAATACTTTTGCCCGCCTGTTTTTCTACTTCGTGCCGAAACTCTTTGAATTTATTAATAGTTTTCGATTTGTGTTTCATAAGGTACACATAACCATAAAGTGATGCAACATCCGTAAAGGTTACGAAGTATTCAAATCCACCTCTAGCCCAGCTAGATATGGGCCCACATACGTCACCGTGACGAGGGCTAACAGCTCGGTGGCTCGTACACCCTTTACTGCTAAAAAGGCGTTTTAGGCACTTTGCCTCATAAACTAGATTTGCAGACGTTATTTGAATTAGGATCAAATCTGTCCAAGTATCCACTCTTCAAAAGTGTGGATATACGAGTCTCGTTAATGTGTCCCAAACAATAATGCCACAAATAAGTCTCATCTGATTTATTCAGTTTGAGCCTTTTGTTTGTCATATAATATGTTTGAGATTTGTTTATATTCAAAATATAAATACTATTATTCACATCTAATGTGTATATCTCAATACCATCTTTATAAACAAAACACTCAGTGTTCTGGAACATAAAGGTATAACCGCAACGGGTTAAACTAGATATAGAGATAATGTTTCTAGTCAAACTAGGTACAGTATAACAGTTTCCTAGTTTAAGTACATTCCCAAAGGGCAGTTCCAAAACTTAGTTTCCCATAGCCAAAATAGCGACTCTTGTCCCGTTTCTGACTCACAGGTCGATCTTATCTGAAGCCAGTCTCTTGCTAATCAGCAAATCCCGCACATCAATACATATGTATGTACCACATCCAGTGTTAAAAATCCAATTTTAAAACCAGTAGTGGACATGTTTATAACAAACATACCTGAAGTCGGAGCCTTGCCCGCCTTCACTTCCTTCATGTATGCCTTGTCCATACGGCAGTCACACTTTCAGTGACCACGTTTGCCATAATTTAGGCAGACATCTTGGGATATGTCATTTGTCTTCCCAGAAGACTGTGACGATTTTACCTTTGCCCTTTTTCTTCACACCCTCAGAAGCCTTCGGCCAAGCCTTGGCCTTCTGGGATGTCAAAGTCAGATGTGCCTTGCGCTTCTTGCCCTTTTGGAAGCTCTGGCTCTGTCTCATTGAGCATAGCCATTAACTCTCCAAGAGTTTTCTTTTGGTTCTTAGTGAAGCTGCCCCAGCATTCAGACAGAGACTATAAGATCAAATCTATATAAGTCTCGGCCTCGTAGGTAATGCCCAGCTAACCTAGCTGTTTGTTGTCAGCAATCATCTGCGATATCTAATGCTCGACAAATGTACCATCTGACATAAGCGAGCGAAAGAGCTTCTTTAGCAATTCGTACTTCTAAGATCTAAGAATATATCTATGAAGCTCCTTTAATTTCAACATCATGGTATAAGGATCTAATCCTTAATTTTGACGACTTAATTAAGGAGTCTTTGCGGCAAGCATAACGGATTGAGCACTAAAGTTATCATCACAATAAGTTTTCCAAAACTCATGCTCTATTATTTGCTCAATTCGGGGCTCAGGCATGAGAGGTTTCTCTATCCAATAGAGTAACTTCTCAACTCCCATGACTATCCTGAGATTCATTTCCCAATTTGGAAAATTGTGTCGTTAAAGACATTTTCACCTAGGATTATGTCATTTGACGCTAATATTTCCAGTTATATTGATTGCTATAGTCTAACTATCCAACCAATGATTTCGGGTACAATCAAATGTAATGATTACTATAGTCCAACTATATAACCAACTACAAATGAAGTAGTGTGTTGTACAATCTAACTGTTCAACGAAAGCAATATTAAATTTTAGTCCAACTAATATATTTATAACTACGATAAATAAAATAAAAGAGCGCGTAGTGGCAAGTATTTAAACAAAATTACAAATTTAATATTTGCCTCATACTAATTTTCGGCGAGCCTCTAACCCTCTGTGGAGTACTCGGGAAACCTAGTTTCCTAGTGGGCTAGGATCCCGTTAAATAACACACAACCTTGACTTTGGCCAACAAGTTGTATGAAACTTAACTAGGTAGATCTCTAAGATCAATTGGATCTCATCCAATTCCTAGATCCAGTAGGTGGACCTCCAAGTCTGAAACATATATCCAATATATGTAAATATATCCAATATATTTCCTAACCATTTCCTCTAAGTCAATTAAGCATTGGCTTTGGCTCAACAAACTTAATGATTCCAGTTAAGCGTGACCCATTGACAGTATGATAGCTTCGTAATCCACGTCGATGAACTAGAAGTGACCTTGACTTTGGACAACAAGTCACAACCACCCAAGACATGCGATATAGAACAAAGATTTCTTGGTTCAAACACATCCGCGATGGACATTGATCTTGACTTTGGCCAACAAACCAATGCCAATCTTGGATCTTGAGAGAGAACCACTCAATGGAAGGAAAAACGATTAATATTTGATGAGGGTTTTCGCGTAAATTGGCAACCAATTTATTATCTTTGATTAGGTCTCATCATACACCCTTAAGCATGCATTCTAAAAGTATAATAAGGCGCAAAATAAATTAATAATGATATACGGATGGATATATAACAAACTTGTTCCTAGAACAAATCTCTCACTTTCCTCTCTCCCGCTAGCAATATTCATACTTCTACCCAATTACATAATACTTCTAAAGAAACCTCATTTACATTGAGGGGAATTGGTGAGAAGAGAAATACAAGAGAATGGAGATAATAGGCTGGACACGCAGGTCCAATTTAATAAATTCTAAATTTATTACAACAATTTCCAAAATTACCCTCACCCTTCTAATATCCATCCGATATACATTATTCATACAAATACATCCATGTATTCACACAAAGCATGTTATTCAATCATTCTAATCCAATTAATTAATCTTTGAATTAATGACCATCCAATGTTCAAACAACGATTTGATTTGCGCGAGTCCAACTCGTTTAAGAATAAGTACTCAAAGTACGTATTCTTGAATTATATCGAACTACAATTTTAAATCCAATTTAAATTATATCCAATACTAATTCATATTTAATTCTAAATTAAATAATTACACTTTTAAAGGTACCTTTTAGACTTGGATTCCAAATCCAATCTTTATGGGTCTCAAAGCCCAATTAGTATCCAATACTATTTAATTAAAGTCAAATGGGCTTTCAATTAATTCTTTAGGCGTGGGCTTTGGCCATTATGGATCAAACCCAAGATGCCAAGGCCCAATAAGGAATCACCATTTGCTCAAAATCAATTTTGGGTCATTGGGCCCAATTAAATTATTAAAAGCCCAATTGTCATATTTGGACTTTATGGAAATGGTTTTAGGCCCAATTGGATCCAACCCAATTGTCCTAAACCAAACTTAGCCCAACCAAGCCCATTAAGCCCAATTACAACAATTAAATTAATACATTATTCTAAATTACATATTAATTCAATTCAGTGTAATTAACATAATTAATCAATTAATCTAATATTTCCAAAACACTAATTAATCCAATTAATCATGCTCAATATTTCAATTCATGTCCAACATAATTGAAGCAAATCAATTCTAAAACATGCTATATAGCTCACGGCAAAGGCATAGAAATTATCATGCAATTTGATTTCAATCCAATTAAATCAACATCTAACATACATTTCATGCCAATTAACATATCTAATTGTCAAATTTTCAAAAAATCACCATGAGCAACCTAGAGGTTATTTTCGGCCAAGGTGGGAAATTGGGGATTTTTGATCTCGTCAATTTTTCTCAATTCCTAAGATGTAAAAATCCAATTCAACATCATCCAACCATAACCAAACAACCAATTTAGGAAAATCATGCTCCAAACACAAAAAACCCAAATTAAAGTCATGAACCCTATATTTTCAAATCAAACTTAGGATGGCTCTGATACCATTTTAAGTGTTCCTAGAACATGCCAAGGATCTCTAAGAGTGATTTCTGTGTGAATAAATCAAAGAGAGTTGCGGAATTACTCACACTGATCGGATGAATTTCAAGACTTTTCTTTGTATTTCGGAAGCTCCAAGCTTTGTGTTTGCATTCCAAAATCATGGATTGGTTTCCCTATAACCTTCATTTGTCTCTTTAAGTGCTAGCTTAATTGAATTTTGCAACAAAATTCAAGAAGAAAAATGAACCAAGTTCGCGCCCATGGGAGATGTTGGCTTCCCTATAACGGTCATCGGACTATCTGAACACGTGCGTACCCGGTACCACGTTCTTACCGATTTACAAGACAGGGTTGGCTTCTAGCAAAGCACCGTGCCTTCCCAATTCTCCATAAATATTCTTTAAAGGAATATATAATCTTTATCAGGCGTAGTATACAGTGTATTGCGTATTACGATCCAGTATCGGATGTCACATACTAGGCCTGAGGCTGGAATTGTGTCTGCCTCGTACGAAGTATATATCAGATCACTAGCAACTAGTCTCTATAATCGGATAATCATGACATAATCATATTATCTCGATGACTGCAGTACTTAAGAGTACCAGTTTCGTATCCATGCGTGATCATCATCTCCATATGACTGATGTGATACTTCCATCTTGACATCACACCCAATACACTACGATTCTCAATATACCCAGAAGAGGCATGCACAGAACCTGTTAAAGCCTCGGACGACCAAAACCAAAGTATACTGATTGTCACAAGTATTAGAGATGCAAGTCTCGGGTTAGACCAAATACACCTACCCTGATTCGGATTCCCATAGACACCATGTCATACTACCATTGAGATTCTGAGGGTTCTATCCAGAGCGAAGAGCTGTTCCCGTACCATCGGTAAACAGAACCTCCTATCACACTTGCATAAGTATCCAATACTTAAATATTAGATAATTATGTCGTAAGCTTCCATAACGCGCACAAGTGCGATACTAGCCTATTCCGCATTATCGATGTCCAGTTTCAATAATACTACGACTAAGGATATTTAATGATTAAACCTTTCGTGGATTATTAATGTCTCATATCTTATCAATCTGGTACTAATCATATGGACTTTTATCATTTATATATCCAAGTAATCTAATTACAAAATGATAAAAGAGCAATTTCTTTTGTCACATAGTTAATTTTGTACAAGAACACCATGTTCTTTACAAAATAGTGATGCTATGGGTCATAATTGTACAACAGGTATCTCAAGTCGAAGGACCACTATGCTCACTTAACTCTAGAAGATTCATATTGACGTTGGTGTACCATCTATTAGGAAATCTTCAGTGAGTCGTTCAGTGTCTTATCAAATAAACACCTACATGTCTATACGAGTCTTCTAAGACTTATGGTTCATTGGGATAAACATCATCGGACCAAGTCATGATATTCGACATGTACTGGTCTCAGAGAATTTTACTAACCGACCCATGTTAGTAAATCTTGACCAGGAACTTTATTTAAGGATATACATCTAATAGTGTGCTTCCCAATGTCAATTACAAAACTACGTTGTAACTGATGAGTGGTATTTATATCACTATTTCCCACTCATTTATCTAATATTTGTTTTATAGTTTCTTGAGTTTTGTGAATGTTTTGATGTGTTTTGTGTTATTTTGTAGATAAATTAAAGTTTCAGGGACATCTGGAGGTGATTTGGAGTAAAAACAGTGAAAATTGGTGAAAAAAGGGCATTTTGGTAATTTTCCAGCGTCGCAACGCCCAGACCTTCCGCGTCGCGACGCCCGGTGAGCCGAATCTGCTAACGTGCGCCTGGTCAACTGATCAGGATTTGAGAAGTTTGACTTTGCTAAAATGCACCGTAACCACGTGTCACCATCACAACGAATCGGCTACCGTGCGCCGTGCCACGTGTCCACATTCAATGCTGCCGACACTTTGACTTGACACGTTCGCCTTGTCATCAGCCATGTCAGCGGTCAACGAGTCAACATGCCACGCGTCTTGCCACATCATCGTCCACGTCAGCAGTCAACCAAGTCAACTTGACACCTCAACATCAGCCAATCACCGCGTGACACATGTCGCCACGTGTCGCAATCCTATTGTGCCGACAATTGCAACACACGCCAACACACGCCAGCGCCACGTCAGCGCCACATCATCGCCACATCAGCATGACGTCATCAATGACGTCATCACAATAATTGAGTCTTAGCCGCCTTGACACGTGTCGCGTGAACAGTCAGCCGCCATGCCACGTGTCGCCTTCTCATCGTGCCACGTCGACAATCCAGCGTCGCGACGCTGAGGTCCTTGGCGTCGCGACGCTGGGACAGTGAAAAATATTTCTATAATACTGCGCGAATTTCAGAATTTTAGACACCTCTCTCTCTCTTGATTTCTCTCTCTAGAATTTTTATTTTTATTTTTAGTTTTTTTTTTAATTTATTTATTTGTAATTAATTTTAATACTTTTTGTAATAATAGTAATTTAATTTTTACTTTTTACTTTTACAGTTTTTACTATTCATGAGAAAGTAATTTCCCAGCTAGGGTGAAAGGTAATTCTTTTACTGTATTATTTAGATTAATCTCCCTTAAAAATAATATATTTACACTTTAAAATACTGATTAATAAAGGATACCGCTATATTGGTCGGTTGGTATATTTATTTTCTGTTGGTTTGAACCTGATTAATCAAGGATACCGCCAGATTGGTCGGTTGATAAATTTATTTTGGTACCGCCTTTATGGCTGGATTATGGACAAATATTACCGCCTATATGGCTGGTTGGACTTAATTGGACTTAATCAGGATACCGCCAGATTGGTCGGTTGGTTAAATAATATCACAAGTTTATATATTATTTTATGGGAGATGTCTAAATTAGTAGTAGTAAAAGTAATTCCTTTTACCTTAGCATTTTATTTTATTGTAATTTACTTTTCAGCATTTTTACTTTATGTCTTTTAATTTTATGTTTTTACTAGTCATAATTATGTGTTAGTTTTTCTAAGGTTGTGATGATTTTCAATATCACCGGTTTATAAGGGATTATTTTATAGTTTGGGTAATTTAAAGGTTTATTTATTAAGTCTTAAGCTTAATGCTTTTTGTTGTCTGATCACCAATAAAATTGATTAGGTAAACTTAAATGAACTAGACATAGGGATTTTAAGTTTAAGACCTTAGACTCAATAGCCCACGATCTTCCTTAAGGATAGATAACCCTTTAATAGATTTCCTTACAGGATAGGAATTACCTGTCGGGCGAGGGTAGCCATAATTGGAACTCAATCCTAATGAATCCAGATAATGTGGTTGACATAGGAATATGGTTCATTGGGTTATACTGGGTATTTGTGTCTGACCATCGACAGATGCTTTCGCATAATTTCGTGTTCCAGGTTAAAAATCATTGTATTTCCTAACTATAAAATAATCACTCATCTTTTATATTGGTATTGGAATAAATCACAACCCTAGATTTTTTGTGTCTTTTGTATTTTCTTTAGTATTTTCTTTTGTCTTTTTATTTATTATTTATTTAGCAACGCCACAATCAACCAATCAATCAAACAATCTCTCTCTTTCCATTTAATTAGATATTTGTAAATAAATAGATTCAACAATTAATAACAATAGTAGGAATTAAGTCCTCGTGGGATCGATATTTTTATACTACTTGAACGATACGTGCGCTTGCGTTATACGTGTGTGTTTACGCCGGTCAAGTTTTTGGCGCCGTTGCGGGGACTTATTTTTCTTGAGTTGTTAATTTTGAAACTATCTAATTTACTTATATCTAATTTTCTTTCTTTTATTTTGTAATTTTTATTTCTTTTGTTTTCAGGTGATTAAAAAAATGGAACATTATCGGGAAATTGAGAAATCACGAACTTTACAAGAAGATACACCCCAAATCTGGGAGCAACAGTCCAGTTTTCTGAGGCTGTTGTTGAGCCCAATGACTATCACTGGATGCCAGAACCAAGTAATATACTTTTGCTCAACAGAACTCAATGTGGAGATGTGACATATGTAATGGTAACCACCCAAGCGATTATTGCGAGTACAACTACAATTCAGGGTGGCAGAACTATCAGAATCCTTCATGGTATGATGAGCCAACATATTTCACAGAACCATCACATTTTCCATCTTATCCACCATCTTCCTTCGATCCTTATCAAGAACAGAACCATCCGAGGAGATCAATTAATTCACATGTTCAAAGAACAAAAGAAGCTCGATTTGATGCACAAATTCAGAGTAACGCAGGATCCATACAGAGAATGACAGATCAGATCAGATTAATAGAAAACCAGAACATCATACCTCAAGAACCAGTTTCAGATGACACTGATGAAGCCTTCGAGTACCCAGAAATCCACGATGACACCTTAACAGAGGAGGAGGCTGAGCAGTATCAATCAACAACCAGAGGTATCAGTTCAGGAACCCGAACCGACAAGTCTCGATTTGATTTCTATTATTCAGATTCTGATGAGGATGAAACTGAGCTGTTTGTACCACTACATCAAAAATTGAGGATGGAATTCTGTATCCTCAAAATGAAGATCTTGGAGATTCCATTGCACAAATGTTTGAAGAAGATCTACCTGAGCCAAATCATTCAACCAGATCAGAGGATGAAGACCTAAAATCTAACATTTCTTTTCAGGTTGACAATTTTGAAACATGTATTTCACAAATGACAGATGAAGAGCTGAATGCAAGAAATTTTCAAATACATCTGTGAAGAAAAGGTGGAGCAAGAAGCAGAGCAAATGGAGGAGCAAACGTCTGACCTTATTAAAGATCCAGAGCATTCAGAAAAAAACATCGCTGTTTTGGGGAGTACTGATCAAAGAAACCACCCAGAATCTTGACAGAGTGGAATTTCCATTCCAAGTCAAGCATCATACGAGACCTCCTGATTTTCTTTCTTTCTTTGCAGGAACCACTGGAACAATAAGAATCAAAAAGGTGGCACGATCACTGAATGAGACAAAATTCTTTTTGCCACTTAAGTTGGAAGAGACCATTCAAAAGCAACGCTCACGGGATTGTCTTTAATCGGACATCCAAAACGACATTGAAACCTCCTTAACAGATGAATTTCAGTCACGTCTCGCTGAAGACGAAAAATTTAGCGCTAGCAGGGAGGCAACCCATACATTTGTTGTAATTTTTAATTATTTATTTATTTTTGTGTTTGAACTTTTTAATTGTGTGTAGTTTTGCAGGAAAAATTAAAATGGAATTTATCAGGACAAAGCAAGCCAGTACAAGCGGGATTTTCACAAAATAAATTTGACAAAATCACGAAGATACAAAATTGATCCATAAAAGACGGCCGAGGAAAAGCACAAACGGAGCATTTTAATACAGAAGGAATTGTGTTTTAACAATCAAAAAGAAGAGAGCTAATTCATTTTGATGGCTGAGTAAAGAATTAAGTCTTGAGACACATCCTAATGATTTATATACCAAACGAGTAGCGTATTGCGTACACAATTCCGTTGCCTTAATTATTGCTTTGATTCGCTTTTCTGTTGTAATTATTTTTATTTTAGTAGACAGGATCCAGACTTTTTGACCTTTAACGATTCATTTTGTTATTTAGCTAACAATCGTCCTCTGGAAGATACTTGTGCTATTATTGTATTCACCCTTTTCAGGTACTATAAATTCGGCCCGTCATTGCACTTTTGAAGGCATCCAGAGTTGTAAAGAAATACATAAAAAAAAAATGGAAGCCACTTCAAGAAGACGAGTTGAGAACATCTGTGTGTTTTGCGGTAGTACTGTTGGAACTAAACCACAATACATAGAAGCAGCACAGGAATTGGGTCGAGTCTTAGCAGCAAGGAATATGCACCTAATATATGGCGGAGGTAATCTTGGACTTATGGGGATCGTTTCAAAGGCCGTACAGGAAGGAGGCAATCACGTTTTGGGAATCATCCCAAAACCCTTGCAGAAGCAAATCTTATTGGATCATCAAACGGAGAGGAACTGATCGTACCAGTATGTCTGAACGACTGGTAGAAATGATTACCGTTCTGATGCTTTTATTGCTTTGCCAGGTGGCTTGGGCACATTGGAGGAAATTTTTATTGTACTATCTTGGGCGAACCTAACATACATACACCAGAACCAATTGGGCTGTACAACGTTGATGGGTTTTATGATTTTCTTTGTGTGTTTCTTGATGATGCTCGAAGAAATGGGTTCGTGTCAAAACCTTTAAAAGAACTCCTCTTCACTGCCAGAACTGCTCCAGATCTAATTGACCAACTCATAGCCTATGAACCGAAAGTTGACCCTATCATTTCAAAGATAAATTGGTCCGAGGACGATCGTGGTAAGAGACGTCGAATTAATCTGGATCTTAACCTTTAATTACCTGTAAAATTTCAGCTAATCAGGTATTATTTTCTAAACTCTTCTTCAACTTTTTAAGACATTGGGGACAATGTCTCATTTAGGTTTGGGGGTGAGGTATAGTTAATAGTACTTGTTTTTGTATGTTATTTTTTATTTTTAGTCCAAAATTTTTCGAAAAATACAAAAAAAAAAAAAAATTGAAAATTTTTCAAAAATTACAAAAATATTTTGCATTTTTTGTGTTTTATTTTTGACTAAAAAGGTGAAATTGGTAAGAAATAGCTGCGTAAGGAGTTTCCACTCTTGAGACGCATTTCAAACCATTTATTTCGAAATAAGTTAATTTTTGTTTATTTCCTTTTGAATTATTTAATTTGTGAATTCTCCATAATACTGACTAAAATGGATCTTCATATGCTCATTTGACAGGTATTATCAACATACATAGTAACATACAGACATGAGTTGTAATTGAAAAGTTTGTAATATTCCGTGCTCTAGTTTAATTGGAGGAAGCATCTATAGATAGTTATGGAATAAAAAAAAAAAAAAAAAAAATTCTGATTAAAAAAAATAAAGTATCTAAGATCCGGGGTATTAAGTCTGTAAGGGTGTTTTAACACCTAATGCCCTAAAACCAACTGGTTTGGGAGTCATTGGCCCAAAGCTCGCTACATGGATCGAAGATGCTACAAAAAAAAAATATATTCATATCTGAAGTCTGAGTAATTAAGTTCGTAGGGGTGTCTTAACACCTGGTGCCCTAAAGCCAACTGGTTTGGGAGCCATCGACCCAACACTCGCTACATAGACGGAAGGTATTGTATATAAATAAAAGGCAAAATTCTGAAAAAGCAAAGAAAAAATCAGAAAAATCAGAAAAATTATTCCATTACCCCAAAAAGGTGTGAAATCTGATAGAACTTTAGGACAAAAATAGTTACTCTCTTATCAACTGCACTTATGACTGTTGTGGGCAAAAATGAGTTGTTAATATTTTGTTGACTGTGTATATGGAGAATGGTAAAAATAATCGGAGAATTTACTTATTCGGTAATTTAGAAAGAAACAAAAACAACTAGTAACTTGTAGTAGAAGTTTCACCTGATTAGTTACTATCTTCTTTATTCTCTTTTCGCTTGTCTTTTTGCTTTTGTGTGCATTAGTTTTACTGCATTTTTACTTTTGTAAAATGTTTGTGGGTATCATTGCTGTAAACCCTCACGAGACTACAACTCGTCCACTAGGGACACCTAGGGGTTTAAAGGCTTGTTGCATATGCTAAATGCAACCGTGATCCCTACGAAAATGGCTTTGTTAAATTTTATTCTGTTATTTTATTCTATATTTTGCTCGAGGACTAGCAAAATGTTAGGTTTGGGGGTGTGATGAGTGGTATTTATATCACTATTTCTCACTCATTTAATCTAATATTTTGTATAGTTTCTTGAGTTTTGTGAATGTTTTGATGTGTTTTGTGTTATTTTGTAGATAAATAAAGTTTCAGGACATTCTGGAGGTGATTTGGAGTAAAACAGTGAAAATTGGTGAAAAAAGGGCATTTTGGTAATTTCCAGCGTCGCGCCGCCCAGACCTTCCGCGTCGCGACGCCCAGCGTGAGCCGAATCTGCTAACGTGCGCCTGGTCAACTGATCAGGATTTGAGAAGTTTGACTTTGCTAAAATGCACCGTACCACGTGTCACCATCACAACGAATCGGCTAACGTGCGCCGTGCCACGTGTCAACATCATATGCTGCTGACACTTTGACTTGACACGTGTCGCCTTGTCATCAGCCATGTCAGCGGTCAACGAGTCAACATGCCACGCGTCTTGCCACATCATCGTCCACGTCAGCAGGTCAACCAAGTCAACTTGACACCTCAACATCAGCCAATCACCGCGTGACACGTGTCGCCACGTGTCGCAATCCTATTGTGCCGACAATTGCAACACACGCCAACACACGCCAGCGCCACGTCAGCGCCACGTCATCGCCACATCAGCATGACGTCATCAATGACGTCATCACAATAATTGAGTCTTAGCCGCCTTGACACGTGTCGCGTGAACAGTCAGCCGCCATGCCACGTGTCGCCTTCTCATCGTGCCACGTCGACAATCCAGCGTCGCGACGCTGAGGTCCTTGGCGTCGCGACGCTTGGAACAGTGAAAAATATTTCTATAAATACTGCGCGAATTTCAGAATTTTAGACACACCCTCTCTCTCTCTTGATTTCTCTCTCTAGAGAGAGTTTCTCTCTCTAGAATTTTTATTTTTATTTTTAGTTTTTTTTTTTTTTAATTTATTTATTTGTAATTAATTTAATTACTTTTTGTAATAATAGTAATTTAATTTTTACTTTTTACAGTTTTTACTATTCATGAGAAAGTAATTTCCCAGCTAGGGTGAAAGGTAATTCTTTTACTGTTATTATTTAGATTAATCTCCCTTAAAAATAATATATTTACACTTTAAAATACTGATTAATAAAGGATACCGCTATATTGGTCGGTTGGTATATTTATTTTCTGTTGGTTTGAACCTGATTAATCAAGGATACCGCCAGATTGGTCGGTTGATAAATTTATTTTGGTACCGCCTTTATGGCTGGATTGTGGACAAATATTACCGCCTATATGGCTGGTTGGACTTAATTGGACTTAATCAGGATACCGCCAGATTGGTCGGTTGGTTAAATAATATCACAAGTTTATATATTATTTTATGGGAGATGTCTAAATTAGTAGTAGTAAAAGTAATTCATTTTACCTTAGCATTTTATTTTATTGTAATTTACTTTTCAGCATTTTTACTTTATGTCTTTTAATTTTATGTTTTTACTAGTCATAATTATGTGTTAGTTTTTCTAAGGTTGTGATGATTTTCAATATCACCGGTTTATAAGGGATTATTTTATAGTTTGGGTAATTTAAAGGTTTATTTATTAAGTCTTAAGCTTAATGCTTTTTGTTATCTGATCACCAATAAAATTGATTAGGTAAACTTAAAATGAACTAGACATAGGGATTTTAAGTTTAAGACCTTAGACTCAATAGCCCACGATCTTCCTTAAGGATAGATAACCCTTTAATAGATTTCCTTACAGGATAGGAATATACCTGTCGGGCGAGGGTAGCCATAATTGGAACTCAATCCTAATGAATCCAGATAATGTGGTTGACATAGGAATATGGTTCAATTGGGTTATACTGGGTATTTGTGTCTGACCATCGACAGATGCTTTCGCATAATTTCGTGTTCCAGGTTAATAAATCATTGTATTTCCTAACTATAAAATAATCACTTCATCTTTATATTGGTATTGGAATAAATCACAACCCTAGATTTTTGTGTCTTTTGTATTTTCTTTAGTATTTTCTTTTGTCTTTTTATTTATTATTTATTTAGCAACGCCACAATCAACCAATCAATCAAACAATCTCTCTCTTTTCCATTTAATTAGATATTTGTAAATAAATAGATTCAACAATTAATAACAATAGTAGGAATTAAGTCCTCGTGGGATCGATATTTTTATACTACTTGAACGATACGTGCGCTTGCGTTATACGTGTGTGTTTACGCCGGTCAGTAACTGCACACTATATTGTAAATCTCAGGGTCTTTGTCTAATATACATGTATCGCTAAACTAGATTTAGTTTCGATATAATCATAATCAGATATATAATCGTAATTAGATCGAATAAGTGTATAAAAGACAAGGATGCTACCATTAAATTAGTAATATTATGGAAAATAGAACTGCTCGTAATTATAAATCGAACATAAATACGATCCGGATCGGCACTATGAGCACCAACCCTAACACTGTGTACAAGGCATAGGCATCCTCACGTGTTTACGATCTAGTAAATCCATGGCCGTAGTATAACTTCGGAAATCAGTTCCGAGTGTTATTTAGAGATCGTAAATTGAAAGTCGACTGTATTATACCGAACGAATTTGACGTACTCGTTGAGCAATTGGGCAACTCGATATGAATAATACGGATTATTCATAATACTTCACTGGATTAAGTGAGTTAATTCGGATCATTTAATCGGTTAAACGATAACATATGCATTGGGGGATTTTGTTCGATCGTAATTATTGTGTATTTGTATTTGATACATAATACGATTAGATACACATTAATTATTCGTCAAATGAGATTTTGACACATGCTATATATATATATATATATATATATATATATATTATATATATATATATATATGTATTTGTTATTTATTGTAAATAAAAATACATATATAATAATAATTACATTAATTGATTATTTGAATATTTAATTGTTAAATATTTCAATAATTAATTAATCAAACTTTTTCCATAAATGTAATGGAATTTTCCAATTATGATTGGTTGATGTGGCATGATTTAATTATACTTTGGTTGTCCTAATTTGATTGGCTAACAAAAAGTTTAATTATCATTTTAATTTGATTAAAATGAAAAAGAAAATAATACCCCTTCTTAAGACCAAATTCAGTCAACATAAAAAGGAGAGAGAAAATTATTTTCATCATCATCTTCATCTCCTTCACTTCCGAGAGACTTAAAAGAAATAGGTTTCCAAATTAGTTTGAAGAATCCATGTAGATTTGAAGGAAAATCAAAGAAAAAAGCTTAGGAAAACAAGGATTAAAGGTAAATCTTCAACTCCTTAAGCTTATAAATTTGATTTCTTGTTTCTTGATGATTTAGAATGGTTAGGGTTCTTTCAAATCTGAAATTTTGGGGCTTTGTGGTTTGGTGGATGAATTGGAAGCTTGGATGCATGTGTGAAGTGTATTTGGTGGATATTATTGTAATATTAGGCCAAATTAATCAATTGTTGATGAGTTACTATTCTAGAGTGTTATGACCACTCTTATGGCACCTAGAATTTTTCTTGGGTTGTTCATGTGTGGTGACTTTGAATTGGTGTTTGATTAATTAGATTAATCTTGAAAGAAATGGATTTAAGCATGAAAAATTGTTAAATTTATGTTCTGAATCAGATCTGGATTTTTCAGTGCATATGTTGATGTATTTGATGTTATATTAATGTAATGGATGTGTTTTGGGAGTTGGAACAATTACCGAAAAGTGTTTCCGAGTTGAAATAAGCGAAAACGGCCAAAAACGGCGTTACCGGTGACTTTTGAGTCAACCGGGTGACGGCTGTCCAAACAATGAGTTCGTCACTGTTCGGGCAGCCTATGATCTGCCCTGACACTATTGGGGCTGACTTGGACAGTCCCCATAAGTGTCGGGTGTTCGGTTCAGTCGAAAATACGTTTTGCGTCATTTTACGGAAAAACGGTTTTCGCAAAAGTTTCGCAAAGTTTTAACCTTGTTTATGTCAATATTTAATATTGAATAAATAGGTTTAGGTGAAATATGAATAAATTATTCATATTAGATATTGAATAATTTATTTGGTATTTTGAAAAAGTTTTAAAAATACGATTTCGCCCAAACCGCGCTTCCGCTGCGCCCATCGCCCAAAACCCCAACATGTTCAGTGTGGCAGTGTATAAAACAGAATGATTTGATGGGGAGTCAGATGGCGGCTTGCTTTCGATGAGGCAGTAGGGGCAGAGAGCTCGTCAATCGGCCAGAAATCCGCGTGGCTGGCGTTATAGAGATATGAGAATAGTGTTATATTTTTCTTAGTATATAAAGGGAGGGTAATCTCATTTGTACAGGTTGATTAACAAAAAATCTCTCAAAGTACTACTTGTAAAAACATCACAGAACAAATAGCTCGGTAACATTTGACCACCCTTGAAAAGAGGTCGGCCGAGCTCGGTTTGGTTATAAAATTGGTGCTCTACTTTGTTCCCGTGGACGTAGGCTGGTTTATTCCGCCGAACCACGTAAACCCTCTTGTCGGTTTTGTGTTTGTTTCATCTTTTGCTAAATTTGCTTTTGGCCCCCATAACCAAACAAATTCATGATTAGAGGAGGATTATCCCGGGAGTATTATCCCAAAATTACCCAAAATTACTGCATCCAAAAACATATATACACATGAACATCTCGGCCCAATGAATTAACAAAAATTAATAATAAGCAAATAAGAGTTATTAACAGAGCAACTATTCTTATATGCTTGAAGTAAAATTAATAAAGTTCTAACATGTGTGAAATGTAATGAGAAATAAAATATGAGCAACATACAAATATTAACACAAAAGTTAACAATACTCCTGCAATAAAATAGTTGGCAAATATATAAAATACATTTTCTTCCCTAATTCTGATAACTTGTTCAAAAATTAGAAGGAATCTATTTTAAGATTGTTAGAACATGTGTGTGAGAGAGAAATACGAACAAGAAATATGGAGTTAGAGATAATTAATTGGAAAATTTTCAATTTGTAATCAAATTAAAGAAATCAAAGATTTAAACTGAGGCTCATGTGCCACACGATGTTCTTAAAATAGATTTGCCTCTCACTGTTGGTGCTTAAGAAATTTTGACGTCTATCTCCTAAGATACAACGATAAATGAGTAGCTATTGAATACTACAATCCCACTCCAACAAATCACAAACGTGTTTGAACTCTATCACACTAAAAATTGAAAGCTAAATTTTCTTGGATTTGTTTTCTTTTAATCCCTTAACAATTAGAGATACTCTCTATTTATAGATGTAAGAAAATGAATGCTATTGACTATTGATTATTGAAATCAAAAAAACCCATTCAAAATTTTGAAACAAAACGGACGAGTACATTGGATTTATTAACCAAACGTATGCAATTTAATTGGAGTTACTATTTGCTATTGCAAGGCATGAAGCAGCAAATATAATCTTTTGAATTTCCACATGAATACAAAGCACATGGCATATCCTTTTAATATGCAAAAGTACTGCCAATTTATATTTACGTTAATTGTATATATTATAAAATTAAAAAAAAAAATCCATTAATAAAAATTATTACACTATTCAGTTTTCAATCATTAAAGATTCCAACAGCAGCAAATGGCACTAAAATGTTATTCTGATGTCTTTCATGTAGTTAAATATGATTGACATAACTAGCAACACTCTTCCATAAGTACACCCGTTAGGTTCGAGTGAACCACCTATTTTCCGTACAAGTAGCACTACGTATCTGAAATAGAAATAAAATAAAATAAAAAATATCACCCTCTTTGTGGAAAAAAATTATAAAAATAAAACCGAATATATCATAATCTTATAAAAAAACCTCTTTATGGAAAAAAAATAATAAAAATAAAACTGCATATATCATAATCTTCCTCTTATAGGGGAAGTCTTGTGACCATTTAGAATATCGTGGACTCTTCGAGAATAAGCAATATGAGTTTTAAGGCTTCTTAGATAAAAGTCATTCATAAACAAGTTTTTACATGAAAAGGAAATGCCAAAATCATACATGCCATTGTATCAATTGCTTCATTATAACAATAAAGGTAATTTGGGCAGCAAACAAACCAGCAACGAAAGCTTGCAGTCAACCAAGCCTATAAATAATAATAGCCAGATGGAGAAAAACCCTATCTCCAAGGTAAATTTGCTGCCAAAACAAAAAGAAAAGCAGAGTTAAGCTGTTGCAGTCAGGCATGGGTGAAAGGCTGTGCCGCATGCAATCCACTGCCGCTTTCTCCCACGGGGCACCACACATCCAGGAACCTTTAGCCATTCCCTGCTCATCACATTGTACGTAACTAGTCGGTTCATTTGTCTCGATCTCAATGACAACATGAGCAAACCTTTGTTGCCCAAGCAAGTCATTCTAATGTGCTTCCCATAAAAGTCCAAGCACCATATATTTGGCATTCTGTCAACCTCCTTCCACAAAAGAGTCATCTTCTGCAGCTCCCAGATGCACACGCATGTGGCAGCATTCTTTGTCAGCAAGCCCACAAGCATGATGCGGCCACAACACTCCGCAAGAGTGTGGTCACACAAATGCAGTGGAGCTGGGATTAGGAACTGTGTCCATACCCCAGTGACCATATCGTAGGACACAATCCCTTCAGGGTCTGAACGCATGAAATAAAGTGTGCTGTCAACTGAAACTGCTTGTGACCGGAAGTTCAATGACAGTGGTAGCTTCATGCTCGAGGGCATTCTTCCAGGTTGTGTCCAGGAGTTCTTTAATGAGTCATAGATTTCATACTCTCCATCAAATCCAACCCATAAAATCTTGTAACCACTATTGGTAGAATTTTCATTTAGAGTCATCCCCACAGAAACACAGGACCAAACCTTAACTGACCTAGCTGGCAACTCTTTGAAAGAGTGAGTTAAAGGATTGCATACATAGAAGTTTCGATGACCAATGTCAAGAAAGCAAACTAAACCCCCAGCTGAAGCAACTGGCAAGATGATCATCTTTGTGGGCAGCAAAGATATAGTGGGATGGTGCCATTTCTTCAGAGAAGGATCATACATGGCTCCAGTATTCACATTTTCATGAGTGATTGTGTAAAACCAGGGATTGGTTTGTGGGACTTGGGAGCAATGCTGAGAGAAACTATAGGAGTTCAACAAGGAATTCCATTTCTGGCAAACTGAGCGGAAGCGAAAAAATGTGGCAATCGGAAGACGTGCAATGACAGCTTCAAAAAGGTCTTCCGGAAACTCTTTCCAAATTTCTTGTTCCATAACCTCAGCTGTATTGGTGGATCCAGCTAATTTCCCTATGTTCCGCTCCTTTCGAGATCTCTTGGAGGGATGAGGTTTGAAAGGGTCCAACATCTTACAGCTTCCAGATTTTCCAGCTGCCATCACAAGACCATAATAATCATCTGCAGCACTGTCATTGACGTTGGGCAAGCACCATCTGCACAAAAACTAATAACAGTTACTTCTATATTTGCTAAAAAGTACCTTTCGTTAAATATTTCATGCAAACACCAAGTATGAGTTTGAATATCTCCACAAATGTAGACACATTTATCAAAGATGTATACGTTTTAGCAAGAGTGCAAATGCCTCTCCCTGAATCAGATTAATCCATCAAGTTGTCACTTAAATAATTACACTAGATCAAGGAAGCATATAATTTACCATCTTATTCATTTAAACAATACCAATTCCCTCTGTTAGCTAACCTAATCCGAGCAGATATCTAGATACTAGTAGAAGAAAGGTGTGAGACAATGCCTCAGTTTTCAAATGTCTTCAGAAAACCTGAATCCTAATTAAAGCAATATTTTCAATATTATAACTAAGCCAAAACCACAGCCTATGAGACTTCTTAAAAAATGAAATATTCTAGAAAGATACTGTGGATAAAAATATATTTATTGGAAATTATTATGAAACTAAATAGACAAGTTTGCCTATCCAGAGTTGATGCTCAGAAATCAATTTTTATAATGGGTAGGACGTTTGTCAAGCTTGTTAGTCACCAGAAAAAAGTAATGAGAAACGAATGAAGTGAGTTTATCAAGCAGGTATGACAAGAAATCCTATTGTTTCCTTGCAGAGCATCAAAATGTTACACCCATACCACAAGTAATGTTCCACAGAATCTATGCTGTCAAAGGCAGTAGGCAGGACAAGGCGTTTTGGTAGTTCAACCCGCCCAAACACTGCCTTTGACCAGTCAAAGGGCAGGTTGATTAGTCAAACAAGCAGAATTTTATCTAATATATAAGGAATCATAACTTACAATACCTAAGGCACCGCCCAAGTACCACAAGTGGCTATTTGAAAAACCCATCCAAGTGCCACTTAGGCGGCACCTTTGACATCATAGCACGGTATATGGATTCATGCAAGGTAACAATTTACAGAGAATGAACTCGATGAGAGGAGATTTTAATTTCATAGGTGATCACACAATCACATCACAAGTAGCTTGAAAATCAGCAATGATTCTCAATTTCTAATAAATGCCCATGTCAGTGGTGTACATGTGGCTCTTAATGAACTTCACATCAGCAATACCATTCATCCATCAGTTAACAAGATCCAGAGATAGTCACATGGATCAAAGTGTCGTTCCCCTTCCTCACAAGTAGCTTGAAAATCAGCGATGATTCTCAATTTCTAATAAATGACTATGTCAGTGGTGTACATGTGGTTCTTAATCACATCATCAATACCATTCATCCATCAGTTAACAAGATCCTGAGATAGTCACATGGATCTAAGTGTCGTTCTCCTTCCTCATTTTCTCAACTCCAGCCCTAGTCTCCTACGGTACCAGCTTTAACAAGGGAAATTATTTTAGGCTGTTACTTTTCTTTTGCATAAGAGACTGTGGATGTATTAATAAAGAGGGGTTTGCATAAAGTGTGAAAGTTGTCCGTGTAATTTGAACAAGCCAAGGTGGAATTTTTTCAACAATATCTGTCACCTCATAACATCACCGAATCACAAGACTTTGAGTGGTCTAGCCTAGAGTTAATTTTAAGGTTATTATAAGCAATATATATTTACACATTTAAATTTTATCACAAATAAATCTCAAACTACATTTAACATAGCCTTAATTGAATTTTTCCAGACAGATTGGTGAGTCTTATGGCTGGTTTACTAGTACAAATCAACCAAAAGAAGCCAATTTAAGTAACAGAGTTTGATAAAAACAACCATTCATGGATAGTGCATTATTGCTGACACAACTAAATTTACAGTAGACATGACAATAGATTGTAAGAAGTTAAAATAGATGTCCTCCGAGAACGTGTGACCTCCAGGTCACAATGATGTACACTTGCAATTACACCAAGGCTCATCCAATAAATAAATTTGACCAAACTACATTAGTAACACTATCCAAGTGAGCCACTAGTAAAATTTTAGCATCTAAACACTTAAAACAAAGAACAACTACTCTTTTAAAGTTGTAATGATTGCTTATTTCATCTAATAGTTTCCCGGCAATAAAAAAAATATGCAAATATTTATATTCTTACAAATTTAAACATGTCTTATTTCCAGCCATGTGCATTGACAAACATCAATGATCCTTTTGAAAAATGATGCTAGAAATGTGTAATTTGGCTCTAAGAGATAAGCATAAATGTCAAAGGAAATTGACCATACACTTAATCTCGGAATCAGAAGCGTGAGTATTTCACTGACCAATCAATAGAAATTAAATGAAAAAGAATGGAAGAAAGTGGAAGAAATCAATTAAAAAACAAAAAGAACAAAAATATGACAGATCATTTCTGCAAGTGCAAGCAAAGAAACTAAAATTCTCCAGTTAAAATCACAAGAAGCAATAAAACCTAAAAACCGACAAGCTTAATTAGCCGAAATAACTATGACTGACGGAACAATAAACTCGTCAAAAAATTAACGAAATCAAGAGCAGGTACTAATAAACAGAAAAGGAAAATTAAAATAAAAAAATAAAAAAATCGAAAATTGAAAGAGATCCAGCGAGAGAGAGAACCTGCTAAGCTGCCGCTGTTGCTGTTGTTGATGAGAGTGAAAATAGAGGAAATGTGAATTGTTAAAATGAGGAGGAAAAGAATCGTAGACTTGGAGGAGTTGTTGAAGCTGACCGATGAGCTGCCTAAGCATGGCCACCTCTTCCATGCCCCGGACTCCACAGAAGCCCGAATCCCCCGGCCTCTCTCTCGCTCTCTCTCTCTCTTATGCCTGCCTGCCTCTGCCTGCTTTCTTTACCCACTCACTGGTCTTTTTCCACGTCAGCTGTCCCGTTACCATCATTTCTTTCTTATTTTTTCTTACCCGCACGCTACTTTTTCCCTCTAATAATTTTCTCTCCCCTCTGATATTTTACGGTTACCTAATTGTTTTTCTCCCAAATAACTCTCTCGCCTTTTACATTATTGCCATTATCGTCCTTTTAAATTAGTGGATAGTATAAACCAATCATTAACTTAGGCTATCTCGACCGAACTTCAATTTGAAGCAAAACATCCAAATGGAGTAAGAAATTATTTCCAATCCATTTCTCTATTTTGACGCCAAAATGGAGATAGCTACAGTGATGCATCAAATTTTACACAACACTATAGCTGTGCGTTATTTTGGCACCTTTTTTTGCCACTTTTTTTTTATTTAATTATCCATTTAAGTATTAATTAAAAAGTTTTATAAATAGAATATTTTTTTTAGTGTAATAGGTTGGAAATGAAAATAGTATTTGAGGTGAAATTTGTACCAAAATGATGTTAAAATTGCACCACATTGGTACAATGAGTTGGAGACGGCCTTATCAATTGAGATTTAAGATTGTTGATGGTGTTTTCAGGCACTATGTTATTTAAGCAGCACGACAGGGGTAAAAAAAGTAATTCACTTCTCAGTCAAGATTATTGATGCCGACCCGACCACTAAAGAGTCAACAGTAAGGGGCCGGGAACTTTACGGTTAGTGATCGAGCACTTGAGTTCAAGATGACCGGGCAATTATCAGGTCGACAGCAGCATTCTCAGTACAAAAGACTATTATGACCGACCACATGAAGACCGAGCATAGGGCAAGACATGTTCGGGAAAATAAGGCATTCTATCCATATGAGATAAGATAATAAGTTATCATACTTTCATGGGGTAAACTAGTAAGTCAATGTCCTAGTATGATAAAGGAAGTAAATGTAGTTTTTGACTATGAATCCTTATGGAAAAAGGAATAGTTTTGACTAGGAATCCTTATGGGAAAAAGGAATAGTTTCAACTAGGAAATTCTTATAGGAGAAGGAATATGATTTCTAAACTATTATAAATAGGAGGGCAGAGTATGTGTAAAGGGCATCAAAAAATAAGGGATCTGAATCTTCAAGCTCTGACTTGTAGAAAACAAAAAGAGACCCGAAAAGAGTGTTTAAGTAATAAAAGTACCATCCCGTTTGTGTCCGTGGACGTAGGTCGGATCCAAATCCACCGAACCACGTTAAATCTCTTTGTTGATTGGTGTGTTTATCTGTTTTTTGCTAAATTTGCCTTGGTCCCCCATAACCAAACAAATTCACTATTGAAGGAGGATTTCCTCGGGAGTGATATTCCCATATTACCCTGAGACCAAAATCCGCCGTCAACAGTTGGCGCCGTCTGTGGGAAACTGGACAAAAAGCAACTCGTGTAGTAAGACAATGGCGGAAGGCGGAAACCACCAATTATCAGGAAACTCAGCCGCAGATTGGATGGAGAAGATCGAGGAGAACCTAAGGAAAGAAAGGAAGGAAAATCAAACCTTGCTAAAAACCATAGTAGACCGGTTGGAAAAGATAGAGGGAGCACACGACGAGGCCGGGACTAGCCGACGAAGGAACGAAATAGCAGAGGGAAAAAGAATTGTTGATACAAGTGAGGACGACAGACCCCGGAGAAGGGGCCCCTACAGGATAAAATTTGTAGTGGTTCAGGAAGACTCCCAAACTGAAGACATGTGGGAGGAAGAAGATGACAAATCGTCACCAAACTCCTCCTATAATAGCCCTCACGAGGCTAGGAAAAAGGGAAAGAATGTGACGAAAGAGATGTTGGGAGAGATTTAAAGAGATGTTGATTGTTTGTATACATCACGGGTTTGAAATATGGAGGCGGGTTTCCTACTTCTATGAGAGTTTAACACTCCAAAGTAGACAAGTTGTGGAAATGATGTGTAATAGTGAGTTTAGGGACAAAAGTCCCGAAGATGCACTAGATTACCTAGAACACATGGTAGAGAATGCGCAATACTAGGACACAATTGGCACTTATGAGTCGTCTGTAAAACCACAAGCATCTGGTAGAGACATGTTTAACCTTAGGGAAGACCATGACGTTTCTACTAAATATACATCTCCAATTAAAAAAGTTGAGGCGTTATAAATGAGGAAGAGTGATCATGTCAAGTCAATTCAAGAATTCATATTGTAGGCACTGCATTTTTGCATGTAAGTCCCTATGATGAGTCTCATTGGAGACACTACCTTTTAAGTCGCGGAAGTCGCATGAAACTGACGTCGGAAGGGAAAAGTCAGAAATTGGCATTTTTGTTGGATTTAGTTCGCTTGTTTAGCTTCGGGCTTGCTTGTTGGACCTCTGTTCTAAAACACTTTTAGCCCAAAACCCCCGCCAAACCATTTAACCTTGGCCCAAAACCCTTGAAATACACATCAAGCCCACACGCCCACCTAGCCCACAAAGCCAAGCCCACACGCCCAAGGAAGAAGCCCACACGCCCAAAGCCCAATTATATCTCATCCAAAATAATCAAACACATATTTAACACATGATGAAATTAAAACAAAGCAAATAAAATCTAAATAATCACTTACCTAAATAAACAAATCACCTACCAAAATGAAACAAATCTCATACCTAATTAAAATAAATCAAATATATGATCTTCCTAATTAAGCCAAATCATGTCCCTAATTAACTAGATGCATTCATTGTGTAATACTAATTAAAAGACATCACCTTTATTAACAAATCTCATTCCTTTTCAAATAAGGATTCACCCAAGCCTTTGTCTATAAAAGAGACACAAATTCAACCCTCACCCTCTTCTAGCTCTCCACTCTCACGGTAAAAAAACACAAACAGAAGAAAGAATTGTTGGACAATTATAACCCATAGCGTCACTATTTGTACAGATCATAGTGTTGTTGTACAAATTAACTATGTGACAAAGGAGATTGCACTCTTATCATTGTGATTAGATCACCTAGATGTATAAATGATGAGAGGTCCCTATGATTTGTTCCTGGAGGGAGAATGATATGAGACAGTATTAGTCCACGAAGGATAAATCATTAAATATCCCTAGTCAGAGTATTATCGAGATTGGACATCGATAAATACATAAAAGACTAGTATTACACTTGTGCGCGTTGTGAGGGAACAACGACATAGTTCTCATATATTTGGGTATAAGATACTCATGCAAGTGTAATAGGAGGTTCTATTTTACCGATGGTACGGGAAACAGCTTCGCTCTAGATAAAACCCCTAGGAATTCCATTGGTAGTATGACTATGTGTCTATGGAAGTCCGAAATCAGGGTAGGTGTATTTGGTCTTAACCTGAGACTTGCACCGCTAATACTTGCCACAATCAATATACTTTGGTTGAGGTCGTCCAGGGCTTTAACAGGTTCTGTGTACGCCAATGCTGGGTATATTGAGAATCGTAGTGTGTTGGGTGTGATGTCAAGACGGAAGTGTCACTCCAGTCATATAGAGATGATGGTCACGTAGGATACGGGACTGGTTCTATTAAATGCCGCAGCTATCGGGATAAAATGACAAGGTCATGTTTATCCAATTATAGAGACTAGTTACCAGACATCCGACATGTGCTTCGTACGGGACAGACACAATTCCAGCCCCAGGCCTAGCACATGATCATCCGATACTGGAGAGAAATACGCAATACTACGGTATACTACGCTTGATATAGATCCATTATTACTGTAAGGATATTTCCGGAGAATTTGGTAGGCATGGCGCTTTACTAGAGGCCAACCTTGTCTTGTAAATCGATATAAACGTAGTACTTGGTACTTACGTGTTCGGATAGTCCGACGACCGAATTTACTGCCAACATATCCGGGGATCTCATGGGTCGCTTCCCAAAGGTTCACCGATAACGTATGACTCGCACTCTAAATTAATCTGGGATTAATTAGATGAGAGAGAAAAGTAATCTGGGATTAATTGCGGAGATATTTTATCTGGGAAAATATTAATAAAGAGAGATAACAGTTAATTTGGAATTAATCAAAAAATTAATATATTCGATATATTAAACGTGATTGGATTTCGACGCGGAATTAAAATTAGATTTTAATTCGGGCGAACGAATTAATTTAGAATTAATTCCTTAGCGATGTGAATAGTGATTTCGCTAGGCGTAATCATTTAATTGCGTCGCAATAGAAAATTCGTTAATTTGGAATTAGCGAACCCGAGCCCGAGATTATTTGCGAGTACATTCGCATTTCGAATTCGAGTGCGGCACGCAAGTCAAATCAAACGTCAAATCGCTAGTCACATCTAGCGTCACTTCAAGCGTCAAATCACTTGTCACTTTGAGTGATGTGACTTGACAACTTGAATGAGTGATGTGACTTGATGGTAGTTGATGGAAGAGTGTTTAACACTCAAGTGTGATGGCATGATTGACATTTAATATATTTAAATGTTTTGTATTTGTTTTTTGATTTTGGAAATCAATTAATTAATTTTTTGAAAATCAAAGTGGTATTAGATACACACTTCTTGCCATCCTTCACACAACCACACTCTCTCTCTTTCTCTCCCTCTCATTCACGCCCAAGTGGGCTGTTCTTCATTTTCATTTCTGCTCACTGCCGTGAGCTTTTGGGAAGCAAGAGTGGGTGATTTTTGTGGCAGAAATCACAAGAGCTAGCACTCCGAGAGACATGCGAAGGTGATAGGGAAGTCCACCCATGAGCCGAGAACCATTCGACGAAGCTTGGAGCTTGACGAAGGACCAAAACCGAGCCAAAGACAGTGAAGAAATCTGCTCACTGCCGAACCAGTCCAAGGGCAGAAAAATCAGATTTTGTTGCCTCTGCTTCGCTCAACCGATCGATGTGAGTATTCCGCAACTTCTCATTGTTATTCACACATGATTTCATGCTTATTATTGATCTTGGGACCTTAATAGAAACCAACAATGGCATCTAGAGCAAGGTTTGAGCATGAAAAAGTTTAGGGCTTAAAATTTGGGTAAAATATTTTTCAAGCATGATTTGGTTGAATTGGATGATTGAGTATGCTTAAAACATGTTGAATTGAAGATTGATTGGATCAATTTCATGAAATGGTGATTGGATCATTTTTTCCCCAAATTTTCTATGTTGGCCGAATGTAGTAATGCCCTATTTAGTCTTGGATTTTTTGATTTTGATTCATTGGATGAGTTAGAATCATTCGAGAAATGTTAATTGCGGATTTAATTTGATTGAAACCGAATTGATTTGGAAAATCCCACTTGGCCGAGACTTTGAGCATGTAATTATGGGTTTCATTTTAATCAAAATGTTGTGACATGTGATGATGAAAATGAGCATGATTAATTATATAAATGATGTTTTAGAAATGTTAATTTGGGTGATTAATCATGATATACACTTTAGTGTAATTAAATTGTGAAATTCGGTTTTGTGATTTAATTATAATTGGGCCTTAAAATTGGATTTGGGCTTGTTATGTTGTATTTGGGCTTGTTGGGCTTTGTTGTACAAAGTTGGGTTTAGGCCAAATGGATTGGATCCAATTGGGCCCAAAACCGCCTCCATAAAGTCCAAATGCGACTTAATGGACCTTTAAAGTTTAATTGGGCCTAATTGGCCAAAATTGATTTATGGCCTTATGGGGTAACTCCCGGATTGGACTTTGGTTATTGGTTTGACCCGAGTTGACCAAAAGTCCACGCCTCAAGAAATTAATTAAAAGCCCATTGGACTTTAATTAAATTGACGTTGGACGTTAATCGGGCTTTGAGACCCGTAGCGATTAAATTTGGAATTTAAATCGAAAAGGTTTATTATTAAAGTGTAATGTTTAAATTGGAATTAAATAGCGAATTAGAATTAAATGCATATTGAATTGGATTTAATTATGTAGTTTAATTTAATTCGAGAATTCGTACTTTGAGTACTTATTCGCAAAAACGAGTTTGACTCGAGAAAAATAAAATCGTTGTTTGAACATTAGATGATCACTAATTATCAGATTAATTAATTTGATTAGTTTGATTGATAACATGCTTGTGTGAATACATGGTTGCGATGCATGAATAATGTATATCAGATGGATATTAGATGGGTGGGACAATTTTAGAAATTGTAATAAATTTGATTTATTAAATTGGACCTGCGTGTCCAGCCTTATTACCTCCCTATTCTTTGTATTCTCTTCTCACCTATTCCCCTCAATGGTAATGAGGTTTCTTTAGAAGTGTATTGTAACGGGTAGAAGTAAATACTTGTGCTAGCGGGAGAGAGAAAGGGAGAGATTTGATCTAGGATCAATGTGTAAAGTATCCATCCGCATATCATTATTATTTATTTATACGCGCTTTATTATGTATTTAGAATGCATGTTTAAGGGTGTATGATGATGAGACCTTAACAAAGATAATAAATTGGTTGCCAATTTGCACGCGAATAACCCTCAAATAATATTAAGCGTTTTTCCTTCCATTGAGTGATTCTTACTCAAGATCTAAGACGGCATTGGTTTGTTGGCCAAAGTCAAGGCCTTTGTCTGTCGAGGATGTGTTTGAATCACGAAGGCTTTGTTCCATATCAGTGTCTTGTCCAAGTTGTGGTTTGTTGGCCAAAGTCAAGACCACTTCTTGTCCATCGACATTGATTACGAAGCTTTCCATGGCCAATGGGTCGCGCTTAACTGGGATCACTAAGTTTGTTGTGCCAAAGCCAATGCTTAGTTGATTCAGAGGAAAAATGTTAGGTAATACATTTGATGTATTGGCATATATAAGATATATGTTTCTGACTTAGAGTCCCCCTACCGGATCTAGGAATTGGATTGGATCCAATCGATCTTAGAGATCTACCTAGTCAATTATCATACAATTTGTTGGCCAAAGTCAAGATTGTGTGATATTTAACGGGATCCTAGCCCACTAGGAAACACGGTTTCCTGAGTACTCGACAGAGGGTTAGAGACTCGCCGAAAAATAGTGGGAGGCAAGAATTGAATTTGCAATACTCGTTCAATTACTCGCCATACGCGCTCAACAAATATCATTCGTCAAATAAATTAAATGTTAGTTGGACTAATATTTAAATGTTGTTTTAATTAACAGTTGGACTGTATTCAAACTATTCATTTATAGTTGATTTTATAATTGGATTATAATAATCAATATAATTGATTTTAATCTATTAAATTATAGTTGATTAAATAGTTGGACTATTGTAATCATTATAATAAATAGTACCAAAATCATTGATTAAATAGTTGGACTATTAAAATCAAGATAAAATTGAATGATTGACATTTAAAACATAATCCTAGGGAAAATATATTTAAATGGTTTAATTTTCAAAATTGGGAATAAATTTCAGGATGGTCCTGGAAAAATAATAAGTTACTTTATTTGATAAAATAACATATTATGCCTAAGCCCGGATTTAAGCAAATAGTAGAGCATAATCTTTGGAAGATTTATGTGATGATGACTTTAGTGCTTAATCCATTAAGTTTGTCGCAGTAGACTCCTTAATTTCTGAATCAGAACTAAGGATTAGATCCTTAAAGTGTGATAAAGAAATTGAAGGATCTTCATAAATCTATACTTTGATTTTAGAAGTACTAATATTGCAATAGTAAACTCTTGGAGAGTTAATGACTATTCTCAAGGAGATAAAGTCAAAGTTTGAAATTAGGCAAGTAGCGCAAGGCACACTTTATTTCGATATTCTAGAAGGCCTAGACTAGGCCAAAAGCTTCTGGAGTGTTGAAACAGGCAAAGGTAAAATCATTATAATCTTCTGGGAAGATAAAGGACATATCCCAAAATGCCTGCCTAAATTGTGGCAAACGGGATCGCGGAAGAGTGACTGCCGTTTGAACAAAGCAGACATGAAGGAATTGAAGACGAGCAAGGCTCTAACTTCAAATATGTTTGTCAACATTATGTTCACTACTAGTATTAAAATTAGATTTTAAATACTTATTGTGATACATAAATATATATTGTTGTTCAGAATCTGCTATGAGCAGGATTTCGACTTCAGTTGAGATTAAATCTGCGAATTGGAAACGGGACAAAAGTCATTGTTTTAACCGCAGGAACCTAAGTTTAGGAACTACCTTCGGGTGTGTACCTAAATTTGGAAACTATTATAATGTAACTAGTTTGACTAGAAACATTATCTCTATATCAGTGTTCAACCCTGGGGGTGAACCTTTATATTCTAGAACACTAAAGTGTTTTATTATGTAAAGATGATATTGAGATAAACACATTAGATGTGAATAACAGAATTTATATTTTGAATATAAATAAATCTCAAACGTATAACGTGATAAACAAATAGCTCGGACTGATTTAATCAGAAGAAACATATTGTGGCATTGTTGTCTGGGACACAATCAAACAAGACTCGTATATCCACACTTTTGAAGAGTGAGTACTCAGACTAATTTGATTCTATTCAAATAAAGTCTACGAATCTAGTTTATTGGGCAAAGTGCCTAAAACACTATTTATTTGGTAAAAGTGTAAATGCCACCAATCTGTTAGCCATAGTTCATAGTGAAGCAAGTGGGCCCGCGTCTAGCTAGGCTAGAAGTGGATGATATGAATATTTCGTGACCTATACGGATGTGGCATCGCGTTATGGTTATGTGTTTCTTTAGAAATACAAATCGGAAACTTTTAAAGTTTCGACACGAAATAGACAAACAGATCGGCTAAAGTATTAGACCGTCACGGTAAGACCGTAATGGAAAATACTTAAGCAATAAGTTTCTAATATACTTGAAAGAGTATAGTATTCTTTCAAATAAGGACTCCTCCCGGAACACGTCAGTTTGACGGTGTGTCCGAACAGACTAACCGAATTTTGTTAGACATGATAAGGTTAATCATGAGTCGCTCTGAGCTACCATTTACTTCAACGGATAAGCTTTAACAGTGCAAGAACTTATTTTGAATAAGGTTCCATAAAAATATGTTTGACAGATATCATATTAGATATGAATGGGAAAGAAACTGGGTTTCTCATTCCTGATTATTTGGGAATGCTAGACATGTGTTTGAATGATACAAACTAAAACCCAAATTGGATAAGTGCCAATTGTAGGTTATCCTAGGGATACCAAAGTATAGTACTTATACACTCACATGAGAACAATTTGATTGTTGCTCGCCATGCGGTTTTCCTAAGAGGAATACCGATATGCAGTGGTAAGTGGGAGGATAGTAAAACTCGATGAAAATCGGAGTATATATTATTTCAGGCATCGGATCCTAATGGAACACAAGATAGTTCTTCAAGGATGAAACTATTACCATTAATCTTCGAATACACAAGATCCGCGTAGGTCGGATAGAGTCAGAAAACAACCTGGGGTATGGGTTTCTGATCTCACCTCATAAAGATGTCAATCTTATTGAGGTATAACCAACTGACTACGTATGAGGAAGTGATACAAGGTATCGACTCCCTATTATGGCAAAGTGTCATGAGTCCGAATTGGATCCCATGTATATCAACAAGTTTGGATACTAGTTGATGTATCACAAGGCATTGTGCCTATTGGTACTTTATAAGTCTTCAAGGAAGACATACATGGATGGCAACATACCAACGTATAAAGCTAGGCTTTTAGCGGAAAGGTATCATTATCAACATTGTGTTGATTACGATTCAACCTTTTACCTATTGCCACGGTAAATCCATTTGGATAATGCTTGCTGATGCTGCATGTTTCATTTATGAAATATGTCAGCTTTACGGGAAAATCGCTTTCCTGAAAAGGAAACCGTTTGGAGGATGTTTACAACATCTTGTCGGTTTTGTCGTACTAAAACTAGCAAACAAGGTTTGCAGGTTATTCGATCCATGTTTGGATTGAAGCAATCATTGAGTTCTTGGAATTATCGTTTTGATGTAATCATAATGGAGTATGATTTAATTCAAAAACGAAATGATTCTTGTGTATATAAGAGGGTTAGTGGGAGGGCACTGACAATACTGTCCTATAAATAATGATAATATACGTCATTTCTTGAAATGATATTCCCATAAAATAACAATCGGCGAAAGCTTGGCTTTCGAGAAAACTCTCCGAGAAACCGTACATTGAAAAATGTACACGACCTGGTGTCTCATATGCTTTGAGCATATGGATTCACAATCAGGCCAATCCAAGTGATAGTCACTGGATTGATGTTAGGAACATCCGTTAGTATCTTAGGGAACTAATGATGCTGTCTTAGTCTGTGGAGAATGAGAACTTGAAGTGACTGGAATCACTGTAGCAAGTTTCCCAAACCGATAAAACGACTATAAGTCGTAAACGGTACTACAAAGTTTGAATAACGGAATAGTGAGCTGGAAATCTTCCAAGCAAGATACTGTTACCGAATAAACAACAAATGCGGGTTATTGCTGCAGCTGAGGCGGCAATAGAAGCCATTTGGGTCGATAACAAATCTAATTAGATTAGATATAGTTCTGTTAGCAGCTGAGCTAGGCGTCAGCACAGGCTAAAGAATTAATGGTCTCATCAACGATCCAGATAAATACTTCGACTATTCATCTGATTCGTTCGGATCATACATCGTGGCGATGTGATGATCGAATAAATCGCATCAGATGATAATCATGTAAATCCGCAGACGAAAACATTTCTCAGCAGTTTGAGCCAACCGTACATAGTTCGGGTGTCAAGCATTCGAGTGACTGGCTATAGGCCAAGTGGGAGATTGTTGGACAATTATGACCCATAGCGTCACTATTTGTACAGATCATGGTGTTGTTGTACAAATTAACTATGTGACAAAGGAGATTGCACTCTTATCATTTGTGATTAGATCACCTAGATGTATAAATGATGAGAGGTCCCTATGAATTGTTCCTGGACGGAGAATGATATGAGACAATATTAGTCCACGAAGGATAAATCATTAAATATCCCTAGTCAGAGTATTATCGAGATTGGACATCGATAAATACATAAAAGACTAGTATTACACTTGTGCGCGTTGTGAGGGCACAACAACATAATTCTCATATATTAGGGTATAGGATACTCATGCAAGTGTAATAGGAGGTTCTATTTTACCGATGGTACGGGAAACAGCTTCGCTCTGGATAAACCCCCTCGGAATTCCATTGGTAGTATGACTATGTGTCTATGGAAGTCCGAAATCAGGGTAGGTGTATTTGGTCTTAACCTGAGACTTGCACCGCTAATACTTGCGACAATCAATATACTTTGGTTGAGGTCGTCCAGGGCTTTAACAGGTTCTGTGTACTCCAATGCTGGGTATATTGAGAATCGTAGTGTGTTGGGTGTGATGTCAAGACGAAAGTGTCACTCCAGTCATATAGAGATGATGGTCACGTAGGATACGGGACTGGTTCTATTAAATGCCGCAGCTATCGGGATAAAATGACAAGGTCATGTTTATCCAATTATAGAGACTAGTTACCAGACATCCGACATGTGCTTCGTACGGGACAGACACAATTCCAGCCCCAGGCCTAACACGTGATCATCCGATACTGGAGAGAAATACGCAATACTACGGTATACTACGCTTGATATAGATCCTTTATTCATGTAAGGATATTTCCGGAGAATTGGGTAGGCATGGCGCTTTGCTAGAGGCCAACCTTGTCTTGTAAATTGGTATAAATGTAGTACTTGGTACTTACGTGTTCGGATTGTCCGACGACCGAATTTACTGCCAACATATCCGGGGATCTCATGGGTCGCTTCCCAAAGATTCACCGATGACGTATGACTCGCACTCTAAATTAATCTGGGATTAATTAGATGAGAGAGAAAATTAATTTGGGATTAATTGCGGAGATATTTTATCTGGGATAAAATATTAATAAAGAGAGATAACAGTTAATTTGGAATTAATCGAGAAATTAATATATTCGATATATTAAACGTGATTGGATTTCTTCGCGGAATTAAAATTAGATTTTAATTCGGGCGAACGAATTAATTTAGAATTAATTCGTTAGCGATGTGAATAGTGATTTCGCTAGGCGTAATCATTTAATTGCGTCGCAACAGAAAATTCGTTAATTTGGAATTAGCGAACACAAGCCCGAGATTATTTGCGAGTGCATTCGCATTTCGAATTCGAGTGCGGCACGCAAGTCAAATCAAGCGTCAAATCGCTAGTCGCATCTAGCGTCACTTCAAGCGTCAAATCACTTGTCACTTTGAGTGATGTGACTTGACAACTTGAATGAGTGATGTGACTTGATGGTAGTTGATGGAAGAGTGTTTAACACTCAAGTGTGATGGCATGATTGAAATTTAATATATTAAAATGTTTTGTATTTGTTTTTTGATTTTGGAAATCAATTAATTGATTTTTTGAAAATCAAAAGTGGTATTAGATACACACTTCTTGCCATCCTTCACACAACACACACTCTCTCTTTCTCTCCCTCTCATTCACGCCCAAAGTGGGCTGTTCTTCATTTTCATTTCTGCTCACTGCCGTGAGCTTTTGGGAAGCAAGAGTGGGTGATTTTTGTGGCAAAAATCACAAGAGCTAGAACTCCGAGAGACATGCGAAGGTGATAGGGAAGTCCACCCATGAGTCGGGAACCATTCGACGAAACTTGGAGCTTGACGAAGGACCAAAACCGAGCCAAAGACAGTGAAGAAATCTACTCACTGCCGAACCAGTCCAATGGCAGAAAAATCACATTTTTTTGCCTCCGCGTCGCTCAACCGATCGATGTGAGTATTCCGCAACTTCTCGATTGTTATTCACACATGATTTCATGCTTATTATTGATCTTGGGACCTTAATAGAATCCAACAAGAAGCCCTAGCAGCTCACGCACCCCCCAATCTCAACTCAATTCAACAACACAAAAATAATAAACCCTAAGCTCCCTCCTTCTCGCCACACTCTCTCTCATCCATCTCTCTCAGCAGTTACACACGAAAAACAAATACATAACCAATAAACTCCTCACCAACCCAGCTCCACGCCACAAACAAACATAAACAAAGATCCTCACAGCCAAAACAATCAGAAGAAAATAATCCAAGCAGCCCTTCATCGAATGAAGCAACACACAAAACACCGATAACCCTAAAGCTCACACGGCTCTCTCCCTGGGCCACTCTCTATTCCATCTATCTTTCTCCCACAAAAAACCCACGACAACCTGAAGAAAACCCTAGATGTTTATGGTCATGCTTTCTCGGCCATGAAACAAATAAACTCTAAAAGGTATGACATTCATGGCCTCCCGTCCTCTCCCATCTCTCTTGCTAACACACGGCAAGATCATCAAATAACCCTGAACCATAAAAATGCAAACCCTTCACATTCTCTGAGGACACAACAAACAACAAATAAACCCTAAAGTTTCATAGCACCCTATTCTCTCTCGTCGAAAATGCAAGAGAACTGCCTCATAAACCCAAACAAACAAAGACACTAGAGACCGACTAAACACAGGCCACACGCCCCTTATTCAAACATCAATGATAACCCTCCATCTGACCGATCAAACAGAAGCCACAACCGAGTCCAACCGATCAGATACCCCTCACCGAGCAACCACTCAGCCCCCCTCACCGAGCAGCCACAACCGACCCCAAACCGAACACAATACAAGAAAAGAAAACAGTGAAGAAAGCGGTAACTTATCACCAAAATAGTCCCATGAAACCACAACAAATAACTAGCAAACAGTAACCCCAATACCCCTTAAAAAACCGCAAAATAGTCCTTTAATACAGTAAAAACAGTGACCAGAAAATACAACGAAAACAGCAGCAAAACGGAGTAAAAACAGCAGCCCAAACAGTGAAACAGCGAAGGAAAACAACGAACCAGTAAATCGGAGGAGTTGCGGAGCATCAACCCTTCCGAAGGCCGTGTAACACACTTCCAAGAGGTGACATAAAAGGTTAGACCCAAGGGCACTTTTTTTATTTCCGCTTACTTCTTTTATTTTGCCAATATTTCTTCGCATGGGTATTGTTGATTAATGTATGCTATGGCTATTGGATGAATGAAATATGTGTCATCTCTTGTGGTATATCGGATGGAAACCCAGTCATAAATTCCGTAGCCGAATCCGAATGGACGGTAGTACGGTCTGTACTTGGGAAACAACTCCATGTACTACTTGAGCAAATGACATGTGTTTCGCTTTATTTTATCTTGTTCGTCTATTATTCGCATTTTTACATTCCGCCATTTACTTTCCGTATGTTATTTATTTGTGTATTGATGATATAATGCACATGGGCTAGCTAGGGTGGATTAAAGGTCCTCTATTAGAGGGAAATGCCTCAAGGCTACCTTTACCATGATGTTTTGCCCGCCGGACGAAGTATGTTTGATTGAATTTGAGATATGTTTAATCGGATATACGGAGTTCCACATTATTGTCTCATTCATTTGTATGCATTGTAATATAATGCGCATGGGCTAACTAGGGTGGATTAAAGGTCCTCTATTCGAGGGAAATGCCTAAAGGCTACCTTTACCACGATATTTTACCGCGCCGGACGAAGTATGTTTGATTGAATGTGAGATATATTTAATCGGATATACGGAGTTCCACATTATTGTCTCATTCATTTGAATGTGAGATATGTTTAATCGGATATACGGAGTTTCACATTATTGTCTCATTCATTTGTATGCATTGTAATATAATGTGCATGGGCTAACTAGGGTGGATTAAAGGTCCTCTATTCGAGGGAAATGCCTGAAGGCTACCTTTACCACGATGTTTTGCCGCGCCTTTTATTATGTCATTTACCCTTTGCATATCATTGCTTTATTTACACATGCATTGCATTCTAGTGCGCATGGGCTAACTAGGGTGGATTAAAGGTCCTATATTCGAGGGAAATGCCTAAAGGCTACCTTTACCACGATGTCTTGCCACGCCGGACGAAGTGCACTCGATTGAATGTGAAATGTGTTCCATCGGGCACACGAGGTCCTACATTGTGTATTTGTTTATCCATGCATGTGTTTGTGTCATTTCAGATGACATTTTGGCAATCTCGTTCGAACGCATTTCCAAACTCTACATGAATGTATGCATTCTGCCTAATTCCGTTCAAACGCGTATCTATTTTGTTTTATCATGCATCAGGTCTTACCCCGTTCGAACGCGTTTCCGAACGCTATACGAACGCGAACCTTATGTTTACCATTCGAACGTGTTTTCAAACGCTACACGAATGCACATACAATGCACATACTTCTTTTCGTCACATTTCATGCATTCTTGCTTCTTTGATCATTTCTTTTGCACCATATGATTAGTCACATCATTTCATTATTTACGCTTAGGAAATTATCATCCATTTATATTTCCGCATTTATTTATTCGATATGCTCATGAGATTGTGTGCTCGCTTTTATTATTAATGCCTTTATAGTTGTTATTAGTTACATTATTGCACTTTATTGTTTAATATGTTCATTAATTATGTATTTTGCCTTCATTTTTTCATTTACGATTATGGGTGTGCAAACTTGCATGTTGCTTAAATTATCTGGTATGTGTTGCATGAGATTTGGTTGTACTATTGCATAAATCCTTTCATTACAAGTGGCATAAGGGACCATTTCGAACCCAATGGTTTGAGGTCTTCCCTTGCGAGGGGTTTGTGCGGCCTTAAATCATTTTCCTGGTTCACACCGGGTGGCGACTCCATTTTTAGTTCTCCGGTTTAGTCCCTCGCGGGCTATTCCGTACTCCCAACCAGGCCGCGAGCCCGGGACAGCGTCGCCGATTTCTGTGTCCTACACATATGTCATATATGTAATTCAAATAAACATGTCACACAAGTTTGTCCAACCTTACAAGCCCTGCAAGAATGTCTCCATGACCAAGTCAGTTTCATAAACATCTTCAAGAGACCAAATCCAAACTAATACTCTCAAACTTACAATTATGGTTAGAGACGCCATCCAAACTTCAATTGGAGGAATGATAACCAAACATAACCATCGAAACAACCTCCCCAGGTACACCAGAATTCTAAAAATGATCATAATTATGCACCATATATCCCACCACCTAGGAAAACCCTTAAGGATACCTTGTATGCATTCATTGAGAAACAAGAAGCCATCATTAACCAAACTGTGCAAATATTGATTGATATGAAATATAACTTCTCCAAATTCACATATGCATTGACCATTAATGAGAAATGAAAGTTTCGTGCACAACCACAACCAAACTCCAAGAGTCATCAAAACCCTCACGAGGGCAGTTCTAGTAGTCAACACATAAACCAAGTCAAATATGTTATTACTCTTCGCAGTGGTAAGGTCATCCACGGACCTATTCTTGAACCTCGTGAAGCTGAAAATAAATCAGATTCAGAGGGTAAGGAAGAGGTTGATGAACCATTATCTATTGTTGATGATAACAAATTCTCACATGCACCTTCATTTCCTCAAGCATTAAAAACAAAGAAATTGAACTATTCCCTGGAGATTTATGAAATGTTCAAACAGGTGAAGGTCAATATTCTTTTGTTAGATATCATTAAACATATACCGTCTTATGCCAAATTTCTAAAAGACTTTTGCACCGTTAAAAGAAGACATCAGGAAAGAAAGAAAGTTTTTCTAGCCGAACATGTAAGTTTCATTCTCTCAACCAATAATGCATTAAAATAAAAAGACCCTGGTTGTCCAACTATTTCAAGTATTATAGGAAATCATAAAATTGAACATGCATTGCCTGATCTTGGAGCTAGTGTCAATTTGCTTCCATTTTTGGTTTACCAACAACTTAATATTGGCGAGTTAAAACAAACTTCAACTACTCTTTTACTTGCTGATAGATCAGTCAAGGTACCGAAAGGAATTATGGAAGATGTGTTATTACAAGTCGATAATTTCATATATCATGTGGATTTTATTGTCTTGGAAACACAAACTATAGTAGACAGTTTCAAGCCAATTACTGTAATACTTGGTCATCTATTTTTAGCAACAGCTAATGCCTTAATTCATTACATGAATGAAATCATGAATTTGTCATTTGGAAATATGACGTTGAAGCTTAATGTTTTCAACATGTGCAAAAAATCATACGATGAGGACAGTGAAAACGAGAGCATGAAACTAATTGAACCAATTGTGGAGGAATATATCCAGAGGAGTTTATCTGATCTTATGAAAATTTGTACATCTAATTTTCTTGAATCAAGTATGCAATTAGATTCGAATGATCTTAATGATTTTGTACTTGATTCTACACAATTACTGGAAGATGATGGAGAGAAGCAAAATTTTGAGGAACTTGGAATACTTGAAGATGAGAAAAATGAGGAAGCACCCAAATTGGAATTAAAGACTTTGCCAGAAAGATTAAAGTATATTTTTCTTGGATATGAACAAACTTACCATATGGTAATTTCTTTCTCTCTCACAAGTGATCAAAAAAGTAAGTTATTTATTTTGAAAGAACATAAACAAGGAATTGGATGGACTTTAAAAGATATTAATCCTTTAAAATGCATATGCAAAATACATTTAAAAGATAATGTTAGGACACATCAACCACCTAAAAAAAGGTTAAACTCTTACATGAAAAGTGTGGTTAAAACAAGAGTCTTTAAATTTCTTGATTCATTAATCTCTTACATACATAGTTTGGAGAAAATCATCTATGCTAAGAAAAGAAAAGCTAAACAATTAGGTGTTTGTTATGAATGCGCACGTTGGACGCACAACACTTGTTGCCATTCTTTAGGAATGATGTCTAATAATCCCGAAAAAAAAATTAGAGATTACTTGAGTAAAGATTCATTACATAATATATCATTAACTCTTAAGGAGCATCCTAATGGATTTGATAAACTGATTCGCAATTTAAATACATAATTTCAAAAAGAAATACAACAATACAGTCTCGAGAATCTGACTTTAAAAGACCATGTTTGTCAATTTATAAGGAAATTGGATGGGAAGCATATCTACGACCCATAGAGGGCGTTCAAGCGTTATTGAACATAAAACCAGTGGAAGATGTGAGCCACAATCACATCTATCAATACATATCATTTACTGTTTTGATTTCATTTTATTATTTTAATATGTAACCTTTCTTTTAGTAATAGTGTTGTGGATTCAATTGTCAATTCCGCACTAACCAGGTGATGTCTTCTAAACCTCTATTTCTTTTTATTCAGACATTGAGGACAATATCTCAATTTTATTGACTAGATAGTTCTTTGTTGTGTTTTTCATTTTGTAAAAAAAAAAAAATAATAATTATTTTTGTGTTGTTATTTTAACAAAAAATGTATTTTATTATTTTTTCTTTATTGTTGTTTTGTGTGTAAAAAAATTTAAAAAACTATTTTGTGTTGATTTTCTTTTGTGTTTTTATTCAAAAAAACTACACACAAACTAACAATAATTTTTTTGACTAACCAAGTGGAATTGTTGTTCGGAGATGGTAGTGTAAGGAGTTTTCGCTCCTGAGACGCATCTCAATGTAATTCGTAACAAGTTATTTTTGTTTCTTTCTTTTTGAATCATTTAAATTTGTGAAATCTCTATAATATTGAATAAATTTGATCTTAATATGCTCATTTGACATGTATTATCAACAAACATGGAAACATATGATCATGAGTTGTAAGTGAAAATATTATAATATTTAGTTCTATAGTTTGTTGGAGGTAGCACCTAAACGCAGTGAAATTTATGTTTTTATTTAAAAAAAAAAACTAACCAAGCTTTCACTTAGTAACCAAACATCTTACCCTAGTAAGCAGTGATTGTTCGCATAAAACGGTAGAGCTTGAGTTTGTAAAAAATAAAGTGTGAATAAGTTCAATTTCATAACCTCTCTAACTCGAGCAATTAAGTCTGTAAGGGTGTTTTAACACTTAGTTCCCTAAGGCCAACTAGTCCGAGAGTCACTAGCCCAAAGCTCATTATGTGGAATAAAGAGAAAGCTTAAGGAAATCAGACACTTCTTCTTTGTAACATCCCCGATCTGGGAGATGCTACCGGCATGGGATAGACCGTACTAACCCCATAAGCCTATGACTTTATAACTACAAACATATACAATTACTATTTTCTCTATTTGATTACATTATGTGTGGGACCGTAGTCCAAATTCAAGAACTTATCATACAAA